>OZ019980.1:6647468-6907468 GCA_963970395.1 Ephialtes manifestator
TAGCTGCCTGAACCTACACTGAGAAAAATAAATGCGGCAACTTGCTAAGTATAGTGAGTTCTACTATAAAAATAATGAAACGTGCCATAATTTAGTTGCTGAATACATTATTTATTGTTACAGCAACCATAAAATCATAATTGTCGTCTCAGAGAAACATGCATATTAGGGTGTCGAAAATTTATTTTCTATTTTTTAAATTAATTTTGTTACGGCAAAAGTATGTATTTTGAACTTAATATCCACCTTCTATAGGGAATACGCGACTCCATTTTTTAATAATTTTTTTAATTCGAATATTATTTGGCAGCGAATTCCTTTGGCACAGTCCATTGTTGGGTCAGCCCCTGGAGTTTAAGCCATGAAGACTAACAAAAAGTGCTATAATAAGCAGTAAGAAGCAGAAATTAACAAAGATAATTTTTTTAATTAAATAAATTTATTTTATTTTATTTTTTTACAGCCAAAGTATGTATACTGACCTCAATATCCACTTCCTATATGAAATTCGAGCCTAAATTTTTGTATGTTATTTTTTTATTTGGAGTTTGTAGAGAAATAAAGATCGCGATTGAGCCACCTCTAAATATTATTTGTCAGCGTATTCTTTTGGCACCGTCGATTATTAGGTCAAGCCTTCGAGTTTAAGCTATGAAGACCAAAATAAATGTGATATAATGGAGTAAAAAGCAGAAATCGAGAAAAAGTTATTATTGCTCGGGTTACTGCTTATTATCACATTTCTTTTGGGTCTTCATGGCTTAAACTCGAGGGGCTTACCTAACAATCGACTGTGCCAAAGAAATTCACTGGCAAATAATATTTAGAGGTGTCGCAATCGCGATCTTCTTTTTTCAACAAATTTCGAATTAAAAAAATTATAAAAAAATTAAGTCGCGTATTCCGTATAGAAGGTGGATATTAAGGTCAGAATACATACTTTTGCAGTAAACAAATAAATTTAAAAAAATAAAAATTGCTTTTTGACACACCCTAATGTATATAGTTGAATTACCATAATTTTTTTTGGGTGTACCGAAAGCTCGAGCCGCTCGAGTTTCCGCCAAGCTCGTTCCCGACTAGAAATCTGGTAGGGCAGCCCTGCCGTCACATTTGGGCCTGATCTGGCATGGATAAGTTTGACCTGGTAAGGTGTACCTTATTATAACCGGATCTGGCATTGGAAAGGTTGCCCTGATAAGGTGCACCTTATTAGGACCGGACCTGGCATAGGGAAGGTTGACCTGATAAGGTATTCCCTATTCAGGTCCAGATCTGGCATAGATAAGGTAGACCTGATAAGATGTACCTTAATAGGACCGGATCTGGCAAAGGGAAGTTTGACCTGATAAGGTGTACCTTATTATAACCGGATCTGGCATTGGAAAGGTTGCCCTGATAAGGTGCACCTTATTAGGACCGGACCTGGCATAGGGAAAGTTGACCTGACAAGGTATTCCATATTCAGGTTCAGATCTGGCATAGATAAGGTAGACCTGATCGAAATATTGGCGGAATTAAGAATATCATTTACAAAATCAAAATGTCGCATTCAATATGTTTTTAATTTTAAACCCGTCATTTTGAATTTACAAATTTTAAGTTCAAATTCCTAATTAGTTACGTTAAAAACTGAACTATTATTTAAATAAATAGTAAATTGAACTATTATGGAAATACTGTACGAGATATCCACATAGTCGGTTTGGTCTAGTGGTTAGCGTGCTCGGTTAGGTAGTTAGGTAAATAGGTAGGTCCCGTAGGTCTTAGGTTCAAATCCCGCGTGCATCACTTCCCGAATGATGTTACGAAAAACCGTATCTGAAGACGACTTGTTTTTTTTTTTTTGTAATATTAATAGAATATTATTGTTCATATTGCGGCATAATGCGCGGAAATTAATAATTAATTTTTTAATTTAATATAAAGATAAGTATATGTATTTATATATCTATGATTATATTTATCAGGCCCTTAAATGGTTATTTTTATCGGGTCCTTATGTGGTAAACTTGAACTGGCCCTGATGTGCCAAAGCGTTACAATTCCAATCAGGGCCGTGTAAGGTAGCCAGACAGGGGCCTTGGATTTAGAATCCGGTTACCAGGCCCGGCTCTGATATTCCCCATAACTGAATTTCTAGTCGGGTTGCGCTCGAGTTTCCGCCAGGCCCGATACGTCCGAGTTTTCGATAAGTTCGGCACTGTGCTCGAGTCTTTCGCTATTTATTTCAAGCAGAACCGCGAGCGCTCGAGCTTTTGCGCTAGTGCACATGCCTAGTATAGGCCAGGGAAAGGCAGAGAAAAAAAGCGGCAGAGGAAACCATGGTAAAAAAATATGTAAGCTAATTTTCGTGCTTGAAAGGTTTTATGCACAAATTGGTATATTCAATTAAAACGCACAAATGTGATAGAAAAACTTTCATAGTAGAGACAGGTACATTGAAAAGAAATTCTATTGCGGGCTGACAAAAAGAAGTATTTTTTAATAAAACCTAGTTCTTATTCGTTCAATCCCATTTAACATTGAAATAATAATATATTATTTTGCTTATTTTACAGTTATTGCTTCGATCTCATATGAATTTGCAAGAATTAGAATTCAAATTAAGTTGATAACTCTTGTTTATGGCAGCCGGCAAACGATGGATTTATTGAATCAATCACATTTTTTTTCAGTGTAGGTAGTGATAAAAATAGAGACAAATACGAAGGCAGACAGATAGAGGAGCAGTTCATTTTTTGCTTCCTCCTACAGGAAGCTTTGATTTTATTTCCATCGTCCAATAATTCGTTTTAGAGGAAAATGTTCAGTTACAAAAAATGTAATTAAAAAGGTGTTATTATAAATTTGGTGGCTTTTGGTGGAAGTTCGTTTTAGTTTTATACCTTTTTTTGAACGCGTGACGACAAAAGTTTACCAAAGATGGAGGGGAAAATTTTTCATCCACGCCAGATTATCTCGAACTATATGTGCAGTTAAAAATGTTTAAAAAACTTTAAACTTAAGCTGGAAAATTAAATTATGCTGAAGAACTGTCGATTCAATTATATTAATTTTCATAATGAAAAAGGTTATAGTGCGATAAATCGATTTGAAATGTCAATACCTATTTTTCTAGATATGAGCTCAAGTTGCGGTGGCCACGGATAAAAATATTCGATAAAAAAAATGATGGAAAAGCTTTCGTTGTTAATAGCTATTTGAGTCATGAACGGTTGCGGTTTTCTTTTATCGGTCTTCTTTTGAATAACAAAAAAGTAATCTAGGATATTCATTAAAACTGACACTGAAGAAGACTGAGTTACGGCTTAATATGATCTGTTTTAAAATAGGACAGCCCTCTAAAAAAACTCAATATCGATTTCTTCATAAATTTGAAATTTGAGAAAATAATATTCAACTATGCATGAAAGGTATTAAAACTTATATTATCGTCAAGGAAACGATTGCGTATTTAAAATGAATCGTTAATTTAACGTTCTATAAGGAGCGGAATTTGTCATATCAAAGACCGGGGCTAATTCAAACATTTTTGATTTAACATATTTTTATTTTGCTTCCTCATAGAGGAAGCCTTGTTTTCATGAAAATTTTTTTTTTCGAGATTTTCATGTCAGTACACTCAGAATGGTCCAAAACGTCGAGAAAAGTGGTTTCTACGAAATGTCTGTATGTATGTATGTGTGTGTGTGTGTGTGTGTGTGTGTGTGTGTGTGTGTGTGTGTGTGTGTGCGTGCGTGCGTGCGTGCGTGCGTGCGTGCGTGCGTGCGTGCGTGCGTGCGTGCGTGCGTGCGTGCGTGCGTGCGTGCGTGCGTGCGTGCGTGCGTGCGTGCGTGCGTGCGTGCGTGCGTGCGTGCGTGCGTGCGTGCGTGCGTGCGTGCGTGCGTGCGTGCGTGCGTGCGTGCGTGCGTGCGTGCGTGCGTGCGTGCGTGCGTGCGTGCGTGCGTGCGTGCGTGCGTGCGTGCGTGCGTGCGTGCGTGCGTGCGTGCGTGCGTGCGTGCGTGCGTGTGTGTGTGTGTGTGTGTGTGTGTGTGTGTGTGTTCATTTTTTTGTTTACACGATAACTGTCGCAATTTTCGATGAATGCTCTTGAAATTTGGCACGCAAGTGGGCTATCATAGACTACTGTTTGGGATTGTAGTTGACGCGAATCGGTTCATAAATTCAGATTTCACAGCATTTTGAAAATTTCGAAAAAATCGTTTTCACGCTTTTTCACGCTATAACTTTCGGAAGTTGCGAGATATCGGGCTGCAATTTTGCACGTTAATGGACTACCATCAAACCATGATCTGTACCAAATTTGGCGACAATTGGTAAAGCGGTTCTAATGTTATTGCAATTTCAATTTTTTTTCAAATGTCTGTAAGTATTTCAGCTCCTGTAAATTATGAGACATCCCATTGCAATTTCAAACGTGTCATTGCGTTCATTGATTATCCGTGATGAATTTCGTCAAGGAAACGGCCATTATGTCAATAAATTTTGACTTTGCGGCATGAGAAACAAAAAAAAACCGACATGAAAAGAAAAATGGTAAAATTTTTTTTTCAGAATTATCTCAAATTTGGCTCACACATGGACAACCATGGACCACGTTTTGAGTACAAATTTGACGCTGATCTGTCCATCCGTTCAAATTTTATGGCACTTCGAATATTTTGAAAAATCTCGTTCAAGCGCTGGATCGTGCGAATTACGAGATGCCGGGTTGTAATTTGGTCCACACATTGACTATCGTGAATAGTCTTTCAAGCTGAAACAAGCCTGCAAAGTAGAACCTTGCAAATTGCTTCCTCATTATTTTACACCTTTAACGAAGCTTCCTCTATGAGGAAGCCAAAATCGATCAACGTACATCCTCATAGAGGCAGGTTCGTTAAAGGTGTAAAATAATGAGGAAGCAAATTGCAAGGTTCTACTTTTTTTAGTTAATTGTTCGCAATACGTATTCTGAGATTGTGTTCTACAACCAATTGGTCATGTTGTGTAAAATTTTCAACATTTTATATGACTTTAACTGTTAGTAGCCACGAATAATTGAAAGTTGGTGAAGTGTTTCAATTTGCCACACTAAGGGGAAAATTGGCATATAAATGTAAGGATAATAATATTGATTTGTCTGCAAGCATAAATTGTTGTTTTGCTTGAAATATAATGAAATTTGTCTAATGTTCAGGCAAATTGCAATGTACACACCGGAAAAATCGAATATCGATCGAACTCAAATATTCATGAATGCAATTATGGTATTGTAAACATTGGCATCATCCTTGGCTTGCCATCGATTCATCGCAATAACTATTAGGAGGGACATTGGAATTGACCTAGTAAATGTGACAGAAAAATGGTCTGGACAAGTGAAAAAAAATTAAAAGATTAATAACTCCAGAAATCATCAATCTATAGAGCTAAAATGTAACAGCTTTTTCGATGACCACCCTTGATGTTTTTTCAACTTCGGGTTGGAAAATCCAACCTAAATTTTGTTGTCTTCAAGATATCGAATTTTGGTCTTCACTATCCTTTTCAAGTCGCATATTCTATCATAGAAAATACCGGTTACAAGCCTTTTTACCATGATTTTAAAAGAAGTAACATTTTTTCTATTTCTGATTCCAGAATTCACAGATTCAACTTCCGGTCGAAGAATCCAACCAAATTTTTATTTTCTTTATGATATCGAATTTTGGCCTTAACTATCGTTCTCAAGTCGCACATTCTATCATAGAAAATAACAATTACAAGCCTTTTTACCATGATTTTAAAAAAAGTAACGTTTTTTCCATTTCTGAGTCCAGAATTCACACATTCGACTTTCGGTTTTTATAAAGCTTCCTCTACGAGGAAGCCAAAATTGATTGACATCCTTCCTTATAGAGGAAGCTTTGAAAAATGCGAAAAATAATGAAGAAATAATTTGCTGGCTCGGTACTAGATTAAGTTCGTTTAAGTTAGTTTAATGTTAATTACAAAGTGGATGCTTTTTTTACAATTTTTATGTACTATTTATTTTTGTTTTATTTTATAATGTATTTTTTACTTTTTTTTTGTTTCTATCTCTGTGCTCGTAGTGGATTTATCCCAGAGCATTTAATAATACACGCGACCTTTCAGAATATGACATCAATCTGCCTTAGTTATAAAATTCCATTGAACGATTGATATTCCAAGTTAAAAAATTATACATAAAGTATATAAAAATTATATATGAGGCATTCCATCCCAATTAGACCTGGGTGTAACCCTCGACCTCCTCGATTTGGCGCGTTATTTTTTGTAGGATTGGTTAGACCCTCAAATGCACCAGATATTATTTTTTTTCTTTTTTCTATCGAAATTTTTTTTCTAATATTTTTTTTAAGTGACATATCGAAGGCCCTAATTTAAAAATCTGAAAAAATTCTGAAAAATACTTTGTTGAATATCAAAATTTTCTATCTTATAGCCAAAGTGGGCAAAATTTTTCTTCTTATAGTTTTTAAGCTTTTTTATCTAAAAAAATAATGAAAAAATAGAACAAAATAATAATCTACTACAAGTGATTGATCAAATGTTTATTTATGTAATCTCGGATTTTTTAGAATTTTTTCAGATTCTTAGGAATTTGTCAAATTTTTCTGAACTAAGACTATTCTAGCACCATACATGCCACATTCTAGCACTAGCATGCCATAATTAAAAAATCTGAAAAAATTCGGAAAAATACAGTTTCATATACAGAAATGTTTGAC
The DNA here is from genome assembly GCA_963970395.1 of Ephialtes manifestator. Taxonomy (NCBI): domain Eukaryota; kingdom Metazoa; phylum Arthropoda; class Insecta; order Hymenoptera; family Ichneumonidae; genus Ephialtes; species Ephialtes manifestator. The sequence continues at coordinate 6,654,206 of OZ019980.1, forward strand.
AAGTCGGCCATAGTAGTTTCATTTTCGGGGAGGTCGAGGGTCAAGCCCAGGTCGAATGGGGATGGAATGCCTCATATAGTTTTAAATATGGGGCATTCCATACCAACTCGGTCAACGGCTGACCCTCATTTTTTTTGCGGTAATTTTTTATGTTATTCTTCAACTGAAAAGTGCATACAGATATTTTTTCAAATTTCTTTTTATCGAAATTTTTGAGTTATGAATAATTAAAGCTATCTAAAAACGCCCTAATTTAAAAATCTCAAAAAATTCTCAAAAACACTATGATGTACAACAAAACATTTGAACCATAGATAGTGGCCCAAGACCTCTTGCTATTTTTTTATTCCATTTTATAATTGACAACGCAGTGTATTAAATGCACGAAAAACTGTTTAATTGGGTGAAGATATTGTTACGACCGAGCGAATGAATAAAGCGGATATTTGTTTGTGGGGCGGATATTATTAATTACAAAGGGTTCTATTTATCTTGATCGTTTTCGTTCGCACGTCTGCTCGCAGTCAAAGTCCTGTCAAGACTCTCTTCTGTCACGTTTACTGTGAAGTTTATCATGTATTCGTTTGTCGATCATCATGCCATGTGTTCCTAAAAAGCCTAATCTCTATATTCATAACAATATTTTATTTTTATTTTTAGATGTGAGACATGTCATCTCAGTCTTCACCTAGATACAAGAATAACAGAAAGACGATTAAACAAAACGTGAGTCGATCATGACAATCACGTATCACTTGATGAATATTGTTCTAATACTTCCCCTCGATACGTGAAACATTAGGAAGATTAAATATTTCCAAGTCCAAGCATTTTAACACATCGAACATGTTTGGGACCTGGGAGTGCTTTAGTTAGGATGTCGACAGCCACGTGTTCTGTAGAAACATGGCTTACTCGCAGCAGTCCTTCTTTCAAGGCATTTCTTATGAAGTGGTGTCTGATATCGATGTGTTTGGTTCTGGCATGAAAAAATGGGTTCTCGGCAAGTTTCTGAGCTTCAATATTATCATTAAAAATTTGAACGTCGACAAGTGTGTTAAATTCGAGTTCGATCAGGAATTTGCGCAAGTAAATTGCTTCCTTAGCAGCCTCGGTGAATCCCATATACTCGGCCTCGGTAGATGAAAGTGCAACCGTACGCTGCTTTTTCGATTCCCAGGAAACGATACCTCCACTCAGTAAAAAGACGTATCCTGTGTATGATCAGCGGTCGTAGATACAACCTCCCAAATTCGAGTCGACAAATCCTTGAACTGGTTCAGATCTGGCTTTAAATATAATCCCGAGATTTATTGACTCTCTTAGATATCGAAATACTCGTTTAGCTGCTGACCAATGATCTCGACTATAGCAATTGTTGAATTGTCCGAGGGATCTCACAGCGCGTGATATGTCTGGTCGTGTTGCAGTTGCGAGATACATTAATGCACCTACAAGTTCGCGGTAAGGAAAATTCTCTTCTTCTGTGACTTCGGCGTTTGGCTGAGCTGATAGTTTTAGTCCATAAAGTGCCTTTTTTAAGAGAGACCTTATCGTCCGATTTTATTTCGTTAAGCATTTTCTTTGCTTTTTCTATTAATCCTGCTTGATTTCGCTCCTTTTGTATAATTATTGTTAAGCCTTCCTCTAGTAATTACGGTTTTTCCATATAGATCTCTTCATCGATGAATCCATTTAGATAAGCGGTTGTAATATCGATTTGATGGACGACCAGTCCGTATTCCGTTGATAGAGCCATGATGATTCTAATCGAATTCATTCTCATGACAGGGGCGAACGTTTTATTAAAATCAACTCCCGGCCGTTGGGTGAATCCCTCCGCTATAATGCCGGCTTTCCTCCTTTCGATGGTTCCATATGGATTATGTTTGTTTGTAAGTACGACGCGGCATCCGATAATTTTTTGATTTTCAGGACGATTCACAATTGACCAGGTATCGTTTTTGATAATCGACTCCAATTCCGATCCAATCGCGCGACGCCAGTCCTCTGCGTCTCGTCCAGAAACAGCGTCCTTAATTGGTATTTCTGCCGTAAACGCGTATTCAAGCTCAACATTATCTGCCTGATGTACTTCGTGCGTGTGATAATTCTTTCGCGCCCTTCCCTTTTGTCCTGTTAAAAATTTTCCTGGTCTTCCCGGACCTCTTTTCATAGTTCCAATCACCGGAATATTGCATACTTCCCCTGGTTCATCATCTCGTTCATCGTGTTCTTCTCGTGCGACGCGTGGTTCGTTCGGGAATTACTTCATCCATCATTTCATTAGCCGATTTCATTTCGACTTCGATTTGTCGTTGACCAGATTGCAGATGTTCCTCCGATGATTTCGTTCTTTCGCTTGAGTCCTTTTCGTGAAAGAAATCTTCAGCATTCTTCGAATAATTTTCTCCTGTTTCCAAGAATCTAACGTCCCGGGTGATTTCTATTTTTCGTTCGTCTGTGAGTCACACTCGATAAGCCTTTGATTACTCAGAATACCCGAGAAAAATGCATTTTCGCGAACGGTCATCAAATTTTCCTTTTGCCGGATTTCTGTTCAGTGCGTAAGCATAGCTTCCGAAGTCTCGAAAGTAACTCACATCAGGTATCTTCTCATTCCACTCCTCGAACGGAGTTCTTCCGTTTAGATTGCTTGTGGGACATCGAATACGTACGTAGTAGGCAGTAGACATAGCTTCTTCCCAAAACGAAGGTGGTAAAGTAGATTGATTTAGGAAACATCTTGTTACCTCGACGAGTGAACGATTGTTTCTTTCTGCCACTCCGTTTTGCTCAGGATTATAAGGTGAGGTAAGTCTTCTCTGTATTCCACTTTCGTGCAAAAAAGCATCGAATTTGCTATTGACATACGCTCTCCCGTTGTCCGATTGTAAATATTTTGCGGTCCTTTCCGTCCGATTTTCAGCAACTGCCTTAAAATCTTTAAACACTTCAAAAACTTCGTCTTTTCGTTCAATGAAGCGCACTTCAACGTACAATGGACGTAACGACATACCTCGCCTTGCCGTTCGATTGTATTTGCATTGGACCACAAACATCAGTGTGAATGAGTTCCAGTAGTTCCGTTTCGCGATTTGATTTCTTTGAAAAGGGAGCTCGTGTCCCTGCTCCATTTGCCACCAATGCTACAATCGATGCTCTTGACTTCTCGTCCTGATACAGCTTGACTATGTTGCAATTCTCGTAAGCTCCTCATATTTAGGTGTCCCATCCGACGGTGCCAAAGTTCCGATGAACTCATTGATTTCTTCGTAGGGATATCAGGTTCCTTTGTTGAATTAATTATCGCTTTGCATTCGTATATCTCCTTCTTGTACATAATATAACTCGCCGATTCTTTTCGCCATTAACTTGGTGTCACCTTTGCTGTCTTCTACTGTTGCAGCGTTCTTATTGAAAATAATGCGATAACCTTTGCCGGCTATTTTCCCCACAGACAATAAGTTTGTACGCAAATCCGGAACATGAAGAGTGTCCGTTAAATTAACGTTTTTCTGTTCATTTCCGACCTTTATTATTATTCTCGCCGTTTCTTTGGCCCTTATATTTGTAGATACGTTACTTGCCAATTTCAGTTTCCCGTCTTTCACCGCACGTTTTTCTTCGAGTTTTTCTTCATTCTTGCACAAATGTGCCGTGCATCCACTGTCGAGACACCAACTTGGACTACCTGCATAATCTTCTACGTTAAATGCATTTGGAGTATTTGTTGCTTCCGTTGGCATGTACAGCGAAACTTCCTCTTCGACATTTTTAGCGGATGGTTTGTGAGAATCGTTTTCTTTGATCTGTTTCATGTTAGCCCAACAGTCTGCTGCCCGGTGACCGACTTTGTGACATCTATGACATTCAAACTTGAAAGAATCTTTGTTTTCGGATTTCATATCATCATCTTTTTCCTTTTTCCAGTTTGTTTTTCTGAAATTTCTTCCTGCATATAATGCGCTAGCTTCTGCATTTCTTACGTCGTTTTTCCGCGCATCGTTTTCTTCAATAATTTTTATTCGTAGTACTTCATGATTTGGCAGTTCATCACGGGACTCGATTGCGCACCGGAAGTTCTCGAAACTGGGTGGCAGACTGTATAGCAACATGATTGTTAATAAATCAGAATTTATGTTTACTTCCATTTCACCGAGTTTGTCAATCGCAACGAAGAATTTATGAATGTGATCACGCGTATCATCTCCTTCCTGCATTTTTTGAACTTTCAACTGCTTCAAGAGAGTTGCTTTTCTTGCTGGACCCTTCGATTGGAAAATATTTTCGAGCTTTATCCACACAGTACGCGAGGTTTCGCATCCCTTTATTTGTTTTAGTTGCGAAGGACAGATTGATAAAATTATCTCCGATCTTGCCTTTTTATCGTTCGCAATCCACGATTCCTCCGCATTCACTGATCTGGCATTACCTTCCATGACATCTGGCTTCACATTAAGGAGGATAGGTGGCCACTCCCAAAGTCAAATCAGAGATAAATTTTCGCGATCAATTCTTTAAAGTTTAATGCACTAAATAATAACAGTGGAGGGTGATTTGTATTGAAGCATGTAGACTTAGTCCAGAGAAAGATTAATAGTCACGGATTTGCATAAAGATTAACTGATTAACGTTTATTTTCAGTGTGCTATATTTTCGTTCAGTTTTTTCCAAGTATTATCTTTAATTCTTTGCCGATTTTTATGAACGATAGCTCATTGTTTTTCTTAAAAGATACTCTACGAATTGACCTCCTAGATATTTCATAGTGTTCATCGTTTTGTAATTATAGCCTGTTGTTTATGAAAGTATTTTTATTTCTGTTAAACAACAGTCTAGAATTATTAAACAATTAACACTATGAAATATCTAGGCGGTCAATTCGTAGAGTATCTTTTAAGGTAGAGAATGAGCTGTCACTCATTCAAATCGGCCAAGAATTACAGATTATACTTGAAAAAAACTGAACGAAAATGTATCCCATTTAGTGATGCCCTCAAGAAAGTCGAGACAAGTCGAGGCGCATGAAGTCAATAAACCTCGTATTGAACAATTGAACTTCAATCTATCTCGATATGTGTGAATGCAATCACGAAATACGAGATATTCAGATTGCATCGTAAAATGTGTCGAGATCTTGGGTGACATCACGAGAATTTGACAGTAGCGATACGATACAAGATTATTTGAGAAATTCGATAATGAAGGGAAACAAGAAACACATAGACGGCACTCAAAAGCGAAAAAAAAGTAAAATTATGATTTTTATTTGAATCAAAACTCGGAAAAAAACTGTTTGCAAAATGTGCTTCGAAGAATCGAAGGCTCAAAAAATAATCGAAATGAAGAACAGCAACACGACTGCAGTGAGAGATCATGTGCAAAAAGCACATCCCCAACATTTTGAAGAACTCAGTGCGACAAACGCGAGCAAGTCCTTTCAGAAACCTCAATTTCAAATAAAAATAAACTTTGATTCTTTGCAAGCTTGTTTATATATTGTATACATCAGCAATATAATAGACACGCAATACAATCGACTATGAGACGAACCTCGAGTCAATTCTCGAGACGAGGCAAGGCGATTTTAACAAAAGGTAAACGCAATATATACGATTCAAGAAAGTATCTTGATTGAGCTCTGTCAAACGAGGAAGCGAGAATTTTAACCTCGTGCGGTACCACTAATCCCATTGAAAAGAAATGTTAATCAGTTAATATTTATGCAAATCCGTCACTATTAATCTTTCTCTGGATTAAGGCTACATGCTTCAATACAAATCACCCTCCACAGCTATTATTTAATGCATTAAACTTTAAAGAATCGATTACAAAAATTTATCTCTGATTTGACTTTGACAGTCGTCACCGATCGTCCTTAATGCCACTCACATAATCCCATGCATCATTTTTAATCAGCAGCGCTTCCATCTGCATCTTCCACGTATCATAATTTGCTTTGCTCAGCAATTCCAATCGTATCGACGATCCTGAACTCATCTTGGTTTCTTTTAATATTCACCCGTAATTAATATTCATTACCGTTTTCATATTTGGGTTGATTCTCGATGGCCTGGGCCCATAACCTAATAACGCAGTGTATTTAAGGCACGAAAAACTGTTTAATTGGGTGAAGATATTTTATTTTTATTTTAAGATGTGAGACATGTCATCTCAGTCTTCACCTAGATACAAGAATAACAGAACGACGATTAAACAAAACGTGAGTCGATCATGGCAATCACGTATTGCTCGATGAATATTGTTCTAATAATAATATTATTCAAAAAATTTTAAACGTTAAATAAACAACGCTTTGATTTAAAAATCTCAAAAATACTGTGACGAACAACAACATTCTTGAGAAGAAGAAAAATGAGAAAGAAGACATTTTTCAATTTTTTATCTTTTCATTATATAATATCAATTAAAGGTATTTTAAACGTTAAGAAAAACACCCCGATTTAAGTCTCTAAAAAAAAAACTAAAAAATACTTGATTTATTTATTTATTTATTATTATTATTCTGAAAAAAAAAATCTGCCGGCGGTTCTATGTGAAAAGGTACATCTGGAGGTCTAGACACACTTTTGCAAGTTTAATAAAAGAATCTGATTTTTTAAAATATGTACATATATATATATATATGAATTAGGATGTCATGACAGCATTTTTGAGATTTTTTAATCGAAGCGTTGTCTATTTAACGTTTAAAAATAATGTTATAAAATGGAAAAAAAATAGCAGGAGGTCTCGGCCCACTCTGGCCTATGATTCAAACGTTTTTTGCACATCATAGTATTTTTGAGAATTTTTTGAAATTTTGAAATTAGGCCGTTATTAGATAGCTTTAATTATTTGTAACTCAGAGATTTAGATTTTAAAAAATCTGAAAAAATGTCTGTATGCATTTTTCAGTTGGAAGAATAACATAAAAAATTACCGCGAAAAAAAAATATGGGGTCAGCCGTTGACTGAGTTGGTTATGGAATGCCCCATATAGAGATGGACATATATAGTTTCCATACGCTCTATATGCAATTTCTATACAGTTTATATATATAAACCCAACTTCACGGTGGGTCTTATATATAAATTGCATGTAGATGGTATATAGAGTTTATACAGACTATGTATATCCAATTCCATATGTCAAATTATGTCGAGTATAATTTTTTTTACTTGGGTTGACAAAAACTCATTGATTCTATTAGAAACCGTTTCAATTTCAATGAGATGTGTGTCAATTCTATGTAAATAGAGCTTAAATCGATTTCAATAGGATTTTCTAAGCGGCGTAGACATAAATAAATTGTAGTTGATAGTACAATCTTTGAAATTACAAATGATCAATGAGGCTCTGCATGAAACCGATGAATACGATTAAGTAAGTTTAGTTTATAACGCTTCGTTCGTTTTTAAGTGTAAATATTTGAGCTTTCATCATATCCTTCTGTAAATTCATTATTAGTTGTGGTTCCGTATGATTAGTAAAACTTTAGAGGGCATAAGATACATGAAACATCAAAACTTTAACGTGAGTGGTCCAACTTGCCCCATGTTCCAACTAGCCCCGGTCTCCCTTTCACTTTGAAAAACTTTATTTTAAAGCCGGGGTTTCTCAGATCTCGTAGAATCCTTCTTCTTGCCAAAAGGGAGATTCCTGAAAGACTTTATGGAAAGCCCCAATATAAAATATATCAAGAGATTATAATTTTGTATTAAGATATGTTAAATTTCATTGACGACAACCGCATGTAAATCGGTTGTGCATTTTCAAGATTATCGTGTTAGTATAAAAAAAAACTATCATTTACATATAGAAGTTCAATTTTGCGATAGCGTGACTAGCATGCAAGAGGTAAAAACATATAAAACCAATTTTTAAGACATCATTCCGTAGAAACTGCAAATTCGCCTGGTATAAAATTTTGATCCTCCGTTAAATTTTACTTCCAAGATATTTATTAGGGACTTTTGATCGTACCCCTCTTAGCAAAGAGAATGACTTTTGTAGCGATTCAGAATAATCATGTAGAAGAGATGACCGACCGATAATACACTATAACAATTCCTTACGATTTCTGGTGAAGTATTAAAGCATTTCCAAAATAGTATTTAATTCCACAAGAAAATGATTAAAAATCATATTATACTCAGGTAAACATTCACTTATCTGAAATACAGCATTAAATTCTTTAGCATGCAATTTTTAAATAGGATATAGACATACCATCCCTGGTAAAAATAAATGATAGAAAACGATTATAAAAAATTCTATCGTTCCGAATACGCACTTTGGTTCGTGAATTTACGATGTTCTATCATAAATTTACGATCGAAATCCTATATGCTTCGTCCATATCCTATAATATTATTATAAATAATATAATTTTTGTATTTAATTAAAAAATAAAAATATACGATTGTACGTATATACCCATGATGTACTATTCCAAGCAAAAAAAAAAAGAAACCAACCGGATAATTACGTTTTTTTTCTGGTCACCCATCTTTGTAGTGACAGCGGTCCAAGCTGCTTAACTTTCATGATCTCTGATAGACTGCCTAACTATTCTATCCAAACTCGTTCTTGTAAGATAATATACATCAATAATATATAAGCCGCTTCACGTACTTATGATTAACAACAGTAAATTGAGCAGTTTTTTAGCATCTTTCTTACTAAATTATTTATGTTAATTAACTCTTTAAAAATGCTTCACGTATACATTCCTTACCGAAAGTTTTATTTTATCCGTGTTTGAGTACCTCGCGATACGAGAAAAATCTAATAAATAATCAAGCATATCAAGATACTAATAAGAGCATTGATTTCGGATAATAAGAGGTCTAAGAATATATTAAAAAATCAGTTTTAAAAAAATTATAAAATATTATCAATCCGTTAGTGTACCATACATCCCGATAACGTATCTATCGTATTTAACCAATAGAAAACGAAAACTAAAGAAAATGAATAACAACGATTCAATTTGTATAAATTCATCAAAGGCCGAATAGATAGAGATGATAACATACGATTAAATCCCATTCAAATTCTATCGATCTCTATCAATCTCTATAATATATTTTTACCAGGGATTAGCGGCCACTACACCATTAGTGGCCGCACAAAAAATGTATATATTAATTCATCGTTACTTCAATCTATTCAAATCACTAAATAAGATTATTCTACATGAATCAAAGCAACTTCTGCTTTGAAAATGCAATGCTTAGAATACCCAATTGTTTAATAAATTATGTTCAAAGCCGTTTACACCGTTTGTGGCCATCACCGTCATTTACATGAGATAGGTATGGCCACAAATGAATCAAGTTGATGGCCACATACGGTACTAAGATGGCCACAAACGGTGCTTTTACCCTACTGTTGTTGTAATTTCCTGCTTAAGGATGGAAAATTTACTTACTTTTTACAAATTTGGTGTGGAGGAAACTATTATCTTTATTCTGAAGCCGTGGATTCTCTGTCTCCTTAAAGTCTTCTGTGCCAATACGTTGAGACTCTAAATACTTTCAGAAATTCTGTGTATAAAATCTATAAGGGAACTGCAATTTTATCTCAAGCACCTCATCCCAAATTATCAAACATTTGTAAGCACATTTCATTGGAAAATACCCGACTCAGTCAGTATGTTGATTCGCCTTTAGAAGCACGTTCGATGGATTTCTCACGCACTTCATGATCACAGCGAGCGAACATTTTTTCGTACGCCTTCGTAATCCCCTCCGTCTTAAGTCCGGCTTCTTGAAGGTAGAACTTGCTGATATCGACAGATTTTTCGATTACGCTTAGTTTGCGAAGAAATTCGAAACTCCAATTCCATGTGGTCTTTCACACGATCACGATCAATAAGTCGACCACTTATTTCTAAATAAATCATCCTTGATGATTGATAATCCCAGAAATGTTAAATATGTTAAATATTAATAATCTTTTTACTCAAAACTGCGTGAAGAATCTTCACACATTGATAAGAAATATTAGTCAAACACAGCTCTTTTTTTTTGCAGGCTTGTCAAAAGAAATTTTGTAATTTCAACTCCACATCCAAACATTGTATTTACGTGATATTAAAACAATAAAATATTCTGTCACACTTAAAAATTATTTTTATCAACCTCTTATAGAATCGTAAAAATTAAATTTAAAGTTGGAAGGACAAAACTTGTTTTTTTTTCATCTGTGCATTTAATATCAAAAGAGCAGCCTTGGATTTTCTTTTCTATCTTCGAATACAAGATAATGGAATCCTTCACTATCCTTGCGCTGCTTCGGTGATCGTGAAAGAAGATTTATAGTCAAAGGGTTGAAAACCCCTATAATAAATCTATACATAAAAAATGTTCACATTTATTGTTTTTCTCTTTATTATATAATATATATATACTTAACACTGTACCATCGAAGAGAATTCATATTTTGAATAATAGATTGAAAAATATAGGCGTTCACACTGTAACTTAAACGAGAGAGGAAAATGCTCTTATAACCGACGTTTCCGATTCATTTATTATTTCATCTTAAAGAGTCATTGTTGGGGTGGGTTTTTGTAGGTTTCTTTTTTTTGCACTTAAATTATTCGTAATTGCTTTATTAAAATGGTAATAAGGATAGAGAATATATACTTTAAATGATCGTTATGAGATAATAAATCATAGAAGAATAGTAACCAAACGAAAACGAGGGGAAGACGAAGCAGCTCTTCTCCCCGTTTCAATTATTATGTATACCAATTGAATAATAATCCTGTCTACTATTTTTAAACAAAAATAAAATATATCATAAAATTTAATATTTGAGATATCTTCGTCTGACCAATCGTATTGTTTCTTTTTTTGTTTTCGTTTCTTTTTTTTTACTCTTAAATCGTCATCTCGTCATCATACACGCTCGTCCACGTATCAATAACTCTTAGTCATTATTCTCATCGTTAGCGATAGCTTTTATAGTAGATACTTCACAGATATACAATGTCCGTCCATTGTCTCATTTTGCGATCGGCGGAGACTTCGCGCTTCCACCTCACACTCACATCTTTATTCTCCGAGAGCTTCACAATCACACCGAGGTTTCGTTGAATCCTCTGTTTTCTTTTTCCCATCGAATAACACGGAGCGCACCGCCGTTTATCCATCCTCTTGTCGCTAGATTTTCTTTTTTTTTATACAAAAACCAGATAGATCTCGAAAAATAATCTACCACTTTGACGATGCGCGTGTCTCACACGCTCACCTATGTACAATTTTCGGTGCCACGATCCCCCAAGTCAATTGGACTTGGACCTCGAGAGGAAATCTCGGGGTACTTAGTTACGAGCACGTAGGGCATTACACAGGGAATCTAGGACAATCATCGGTCGCTTGCAGACTTTTAATCATCCCATTACTTTCAAACTCATTGGATTTGTTTATTTACTCCCTAAGTAACTTGATGTTAATTACTTTTTCCAGAATATCCTGCCATATTGATAAAAAAAAAAGTATAAACATTTTAATATGCAACAAAAAAATATATATTTCTCCTTCATAGATTCCTTTTAAAATGCCATTAAAAAATATGTGCAATGTAAAAAATAATTACCCATCAAGTTTAGTCCTCACTTTACTTTTCGTGGTATTTACAAATGAATTTTTGTCGAAAAAGATTTTCTATGTTTTTGATAAAATATTTATATATTTTCTTTTCGATACGGTACGATTTTCAGAAATAATAATTGATATATAATTATTCATGGATTAAATAAACAAATAGAGGGCGTTCGTAAGTATTTGGATTCTTAGAATTCTGGTCGCTCCTGCATCGAAACTTTGCTTTGCAAATTCGCAGTTTCATTACCCCGCGTCTTTGACTTTTGAAGGCAATGAAATTGGGAGTAAAACAGCGTAAATTCTCTGGCAGGACGACCGATGAATATTTCACGTCTAAACACAACACAAAGTATTTAAATTACTGACATTCGTTGCAACGATACACAGAAAGTTCCACGCTCGACACGGAGTCAATCAGGAATTATCTTCGGCGACAGCTCTCTTTCTCTCTCTTTCTCCCACCGCACATTTTTCGATTAATTGCCATTTATTACATTGTTTAAAATATTTTGAAAATTCATATACCTGTACCTAGAAATAGCATTTATGCATAAAATTCTATATTAGATTCGATATACAGCTATACATTTTAAGTTACTCGTATATAAAACACGAAATCTTTCCCGTATTTAGTATACCACTCATTAATTTAACATAATGCTTGTATATTAAATTTACTGTATCCGCTTTTGCACAAATGCTTCCGGTACAAGTGTATAAATTTTCATAAAAAACATTTTTACATTGCAGCTGTTTCACTCGATTAGTCGGGGACGTATTGCGCAAAAATGGTACAGTTTGCAAAACGCTAATTTAATTTGCAGCAATTTGTTCAGCTAGAATCACGTTCTCGCTCCTTTTCACGCGATCAATTCGTGGATAACTTTATTCAACATAAAATCGAAGATACTTTTAACGAAAATGTGAAAATACGCAGCCTCTCGATAGCGTTGTGCCACTTTTTCTTTTTTTTCAATGCAAAATGTGTGATTTTCTACGAAAAAGATGTTTTCTCTATATCCTAGGCACTTTGATTATTTTTTCTTTCTGCTCGACTATGGAATACACAGCGTAAGGCCATTTTATTAAATCGCGTAATGAACAAAATTAGTAAATTTCGAATGATTATCAAATACGGATTACGACTAATGCGGTGACGGGAACAAGTGCTTCTACGATGTCCTGTGCAACTTATAAATGTAGTTTCGTGTGCAGAAGGTATTGCTAATAATAATTTTAACTGGAAGAGTCTACTTAAGGCGTGGCAGCCGTTTCTGAACAGTGGAAGACCTGATCGAGAAACTCGCAGAATCCGTGAAAATTATAAAAATAACTATGAAACCGCGTGGCGATACGGAAATCCCGTTTTTTCCGTAACTGCTGTTAGATCGAGAGAAAGAGAGTTTGTGCCAAAATCGATCGCTCGATTTGCGTGCAAATCGGTTTAAGCTTCCACCAATACCAGGAAAAAGCCTGTTTTTCGTTATCGGTAAAAAAGAGAGTAATGTTATAGAAAATCCCATGGGATTAAAATCGCTTATAACAGTTTTCCGATCATGTAAAAACATACCCATACCAAGATGTAAAAAATCACAGGTTTTTAAAAAAATGTTATACGATGTTACGTAATTTCTAACTTAAGGTGATGTACTACATATCGTTTGTTTCTCTGAAATTGCTATGCTCTATAACTGGGAACGAGAAAACTGAATCTTCCCAAAGTGTTATTCTCCGTCATGGTTGGTTTTCGGATAAAAGACGAGAAGTGTTAGGTATATAATTCTCAGACGCAGTGAGCACTTCTCTTCTTCTGTCTGAGAAATCAACTGTTGGCAGAGAACAAGCTTTACAGTTTCGGTTACCAACCGAGCACGAGCACATGACCTTAATGAAAAAATCGTTACCAACAATTTGACACATGCGATTTTTTTGACAGATAGAAAAATGAAATAGGCTTTTTATCATGCGATTTTTTTTTTTTGACAGATAGAAAAATCAAAAAGGCTTTTTTGTCTGGAATCGGTGGAACTCTCCGTTAATCTCCAAGAAATAAATAAAATAGGTGCCGCCTTGGACTCGTTCCACACCTCACGGAGACCTTTCAGTCCCTGGAAGAGCTGAAAATCCAAATCGTCGCTCTCTTTCTTTGTATTTTTCTTGTAATTGTTCAAACTTTGAGAGCTTTGTCAAGTGTTTTTTCAGCTACTTTTATAAAAATACCATTATTCCGAGCTACCTCCCCGTATATTATGCTTTTGAATCTTGCCTGTCCCAATAGCGTCGTCGAGTGAGCATTTTTTCGACGTTTCGGCCGCGAATCTCGCTGTTCGCGGAGGCCCCAGCGTGCACAGCACTGCAGGCCATGACGCATCGTTTGAAGGTCGCGACGCGTGTCATCAGCGATTCACTAATTGAAGGTAACTTCGCGATATGTATCGTAACGTCGTATAGAAAGCAATACAAATTTTTCTTAAAAATTCACTCGACTCCGTAATAATCACCTTATTATATTTATTAACTGTTCTTGGTAGTTTGTTGTTGTGTTGTTTTCGTTTTTTTTTTACATAGATACTCGCGGAAAAGCGAGTTTGCGTACCCGCGCATCGAGTCGCAATTGATTGATTGTTTGTTTTTATTTTACCTTTTTTTTCTCTTTCGACGTCATTTAGGCGTGTGTACCAGCGGAAATAAAATTATATACGGTTAGCGCTGATCGGAGACTCGGGAGGGGTAGTTTTTCATTTTTCTTTCGTTCGGGGCACGCAGGAAGTAGCTCACGAAAAGTTGTCACCTGCCATTTCGGGTTTCACTCTTTTTTGCGGGGAGTTTGCTTGCGAACGCGTGTCAGATACTGGTCGCTTCACTTGCGGATTTGTTTTCACCGCGGTCGTCGGATCTGTAAAGCGAAAGACAACAAAAAACGTTAAAAACACTATAAAATACTTAGAATGGAACACATAAAGATCACTGGGAAGAATTAGTAAACTATCAAGAGATGCGGTAGCGTCTCGACGTCAAGTATTAAAAGAAAAATTTGTAATGCCTTACGAGACTCCTCACGACCAAGACGCTAGCGTTACTCTTATTATTTGGACGTTCGCCCTTTTTCGTCTGTTACCAATCATCCTACGAACCTTCAACTCCTAACTATATTATCAAATTAATTTTTTGCTTCCTCATATAGAAAGCTTTGCTTTTGTGAATTTTTTTTTTTGTTACACAAGTGTAACAGCAGACCCTCTTCAATTGTAGCAATTTTCGACGAAATGTGTGCGAAAATTTCGGCTTTATGCTGTTTTGAATTTAAAAAAAAGGGCGTGGACACTCTAACTTTTGTGAAATTTAGCCTATTTTGTTAGTTATTTATAACAGCAGGTGCACTCAATGTTGTTTGGTATAGAATATGGCTTGACTTGGTAAAGTGATTCAGATTTTATGGAATTTTTCTAAAAATTTATATTATCGCTCTATTGTAACTTCTGCAAAACTTGAAATAGCGAGCTCAAATTTTGTATGTAAATCAACCAATATTCAGCCATTATATATGTATAATTTAGTGACGAACGGTATGAAATTTTTGATTTTATGGAATGTTGAACTATTGTTAAAAATATGCGTTATCACATTTGCTTTCGGTAACGCTCTAATAATAACGAAATAATGGAATAACGAAATAGAAAAAGCGAATTCCCAACATGTTTGTTTGTCTAATTAAAACAAGGATGCAAAGTAGAACTTTGCGCATTGCTTCCTCGTTATTTTTCACTTTTTACAAAGCTTCCTCTATGAGGAAGCCAAAATTGATTAACTTCCTCATAGAGGCAGCTTTGTAAAATGCGAAAAATAATGAGGAAGCAACGTGCAAAGTTTTTTTAAATTGCTACCAGCGTATTCGTAATAGGTGATTTTCTCATTACGTTTGTTACTGGCGTGGCATTTTTATCGTGAAGTTACCGAGAAAAGTTACTTAATTAAAATCTAAGCTTCCAGCTATAATATTTTTACCGCGTGTTTAAATTGCGGAACTATCAGGTCCTCTAATCACAGGCTGAGAATATGGGTTAAAGTATTACGCATCATAATGGGACTATTATTATAATGTATTCCTAAAAAAATACTAGATTAAAAAACATCACATCGGATATTTGTATAGATCACCGAATGATTCTTCTATGAATTTGATTAAATTTATCGTACATATTCTTGAGTATCTCATCTTAGCATCGGCGAGACTTTAAGGTAGTCCTTGCGCATTAACCTTTGTGAACTTTAAGACTTAACATTTTTTTATATAATAATCCCTTCGAAATGCGATTGCAAAGTTTCAAGCTGGGTTATACACTAAATTACCGAGAAAATAAATATTTAAAAACGAATTCTTATGCACGGGCTCTTATGGGAAACTAACCGATTTCGTACTTCGGAACGAAAATTAACATGGATAAACTGAACTTTTATACAATATCAAATATGCTATGGATTCCTTAGAGTGTCACGATTCTCTATAAAATATATATTAAAAAAGCCTGCAAAGTAGAACCTTGCAAATTGCTTCCTCAATATTTTACACTTTTGACAAAGCTACCTCTATGAGTAAGTATGTTGATCAATTTTGGCTTCCTCATAGAGGAAGCTTTGTAAAAAGCGAGAAATAATGAGGAAGCCATTTGCAAGGTTCTACTTTGCAGGCTTGTTTATGCTCTAGACTTTTTATCTAAAAATTCAAAGTGTCGAAGAATTTTAACCGTGCAACGGATTTTTTTCAAATTTGTACTAAAACCTTGTACATAGTAGTCCATATGTGGGCCAAATTAGAACCCGGTATCTCGGAACTTGCACGAGCCAGTGCGAGAATAAGATTTTTCGAAAAATTCAAAATGCCATAAAATTTAAATGGCTGGACAGATCTGCGTCAAATTTGTACTTAAATATTTTTCGATAATAGTCCATATATGAACAAAATTTAAGATAAATCTGTGCAAAATTTCAAATTTTTTTTTTTCGTGCCGCCATTTTTTTTCTTCATATTCACCAAAATCGAAGTTTACCGACATATCGATAGTTCCTTTGACTAAATTCATTATTAACAATCAATAATCGTGAAATCATGTCGAAAATTGCAGCCGAATATCTCAGATTTTACAGAGACGAAGTCTTTGAAGACATTTTTTTAAAAATTGAAATTGCAATAACATTGGAACCGCTTTACCGATTTTCCCCAAATTTGGTACAGATCATGGTTTGATGGTAGTCTATTTACGTACAAAATTTCAGCTTGATATCTCTCAATTTATGGAAGTTATAGCGTGAAAACGATTTTTTCAAAATTTTCAAAATGCTGTAAAATCTAAATTTTCGAACCGATTTGCGTCAACTACAATCCCAAACAGTATTCTATGATAGCCCACTCGCGTGCCAAATTTGAAGAACATCCAATGAAAATTAAGACAGTTATCGCGCGACCAATGAAATCTGCACATACGCACACACACACACACACATACAGACATTTCGTAAAAACCACTTTTCTCGACGTTTTATGACTTTCTGAGTGCACTGACATGAAAATCTCGAAAAAAAAAAATTTTCACGAAAACAAAGCTTCCTCTATGAGGAAGCAAAAGGGACGTTATCGAAGTATTTGGGTGTAATTCCACCGTCAAACACATCATTGCCATTCAGAAGTTACGGATAACCGGATGTAGCGGACGATGATAGAAATCAACATAACCTCCAGTGTCAACCGGCGCCGTTTCAACCTTGGTTTCAGCGACCCGATTTTTCGTGGTGGTTGTAGTCGTGGCGCAAAAATTAGATTTTCTATCTACTTTTTTGTAGTTTTGTGTCGCAAATTTACCTTTAAAACGACCAAATTTAGCTCTGACCGCGTGATGATACAATACCTCTATGCGTTCAAGCGAGACTGTGACGAGATATTTTAGTTAATACAATTTATGTTTTTAAAGTTTATGAAGCATCTACAAATACGTTTTTACTCTCACTGTGATTAATTGAATGTGTAGATATATAAAAGTGTTAGCATTTACAGAATTTTCGGAACAGTGCGTCAATTGACTAGTATGGGTTGCAAGGACTACCTTAAAACGATAAACCGCCTCTGAACCACAGTTGTCTAATACTTATAGAAATAATGATGATGATACAATCAGCTCTATAGTTATGTTTTTATAATAATAACATGTAGCGATTGTAATACGATGATCAAACTTTGGAATGGCTGCAAAAATTATTATTTTTCAATAAAAATTCACGGTAATCCTATTGAGAAAAGCGAAAAAAAAAAGTAATGCATTACTTATTTCTTCCATTTTTTCCACTATTTCTTGCAATATTAAAACGAAAATTAGTATTTTTTTCAGCTATTCAAATGTTTACACTCTTTTTTATAATCCCTACATATTATTATTATGAAATCATAATTACAAAACAAATTGTACTGTAAACTATATCTCATGAATTAATGGGGATTTACAACTCTGCTCTGAACGCAGATATTTATACTTGAATATGACTAAGATTAGTACATAATCGATATACAAAACGTGCACGAAATGACACGTTTCACTGTTTACCATCGGAACGGTAAATAAGAATTTAAGTTTAAAAAATAACATAAGCTAGGGTGTCAACAATCTAATATATTGAAGTATGTTTGCCGGTATCGTTGGGATGATACAGCCTTGAGAAGAGACTTTTCTGATATGACTAGACATATATCAAGCGAAAGATTGCGGGGAGTGGAAAGCGATTGAGGCTTAGTTGCACAGAGTATACAATGTAGACAAAAGTTTACTCCCACCGACGCGGGAAAAATAGCTAATGAAAAAAGTGTTAAGGCATATATTTATTTATTATTGATATCTACCAGGTCTATGTTGGATGTACCAAAACAATTCTTTAATGGCCTAATGGAACGAAACTTACGGTTAAAATTATCGCGGTGGCACTACCTCAAACACCAAAAATTATAGAGGTTTTTAAAAACTTAGCACGGATTTTTCTAATACGAATAACTCGACTCTCCTTAAATCCAAGAACCGGTAAAAATACATGAAAAAGAAGAACATTTGTCTGAGAATATTAATAATGTATAACGAGTATAATCTTATTACGTATTTCTGAATTGATTATTATAAGCAACTAGCAGGCTATTTTGGTTCAGTGTAGCACCAGGAAAACCACATGTAAATCGCTGAATTTGAATATTAAATTATTCTAAATTCAGATGTAAATGGTCTTTGCCGTTGTCGAGTTGACCGCGTATGTACCTATAAACAGGCGTTGGATGTATATGTCTAGGAAAGATGAAAAGCCTTTTTGCTTCCTCATAGAAAATATTGTATTTCAAATTTTGAACTGTCGGACTGAAACTTCGTATAAAAATTGAACAAAAACAAAATCGGCAAAGCGGTTAGGGTTACATAGACTTAAGAATTTTTGTAAAATTTGATCCAGCGAGCATAAATTTACCAAGTAAACGAAATAATCTTCGTGATATTACATATCTAATTTAGTGCACATCGGTAAAAGGGTTCCAGTTTTATAGCAATTTTATGTTTTGTTTATTATTTCTTGACGACTAAAATTTCGCTAAAATTCAGTTCCCTATTGATTTCTTCAAAACAAGGATGCAAAGTAGAAACTTGCACATTACTTCCTCATTATTTTTCGCTTTTTACGAAGATTTCTCAATGTTTCCAATGACCGTTAAAGGATTAATATTTGTAGATTGTACTAACCTTGTAACCACCTAACTTGGGTGGCTGGTCCGTATCCTTTGTCGTTGCGCGCTGCTATTCTGAATATGATAGCGGGTTTCGTCGTGACGTCCATATGGGCGGCGCTAAGTGAACTATTGGGCACTGAACATGCGTTAGTGGGTCCGCAGTAGACCCTGATAAAGGCCAACTGGGTCGGAGTCGTTGCGACAGTAGTGGCTTCGCCGGCGCTATTGGAGACAGCGCTGGCACTACGAACGGCCAAATAGACCGAGTACTCGAGTATTGGACCCAAATGGCTTGGCGGAGGTTCCCACGAAAGTTGGGCACCTTCCGCAGACTTTGAGATTTTAATTGCGCTTGGTGCACCCGGAAATCCTGGCAGGCACGTTTTGAATGCCGAAACCTTAAAGAAACATCGATAAAAACGTGAAAATTGTTGTTGTTCGAAAAGTTATGAATAATCAATGATTTGAGGGTAATTGTTATTCCACTGACCTCGCTCCACGAGCTTCGGCCACAGCTATTAACAGCCGCGACCCTGAATTTATAAGCTGTACCGGATTCCAGTGGAATCTTGGTTCTGCCTTTAAATATATCTGCCAAGGCTTGGGACATGTCCAGCGGCTCATCGCCCGGAAGATAATAGTGCTGGACAGTACATGTTGTACCTTTTATTACACCTACGTCGTACCATTCTATCTCCTTCTTTTCATCTTCGGTCTGCCGTAGAAAAAAAAAACGTTCATGTTGAGTACAACGAAATACAGCAAAGAAAATTATAAAGACAAATGTAAAAGCTAAGAACCGTTGATTTTACCGGTGGCTAATCCTCGTTAAATTTATATATATAGGGCATTCGCGACCCTCATATATATTTTTTTCTTCTGCGATGTTTTAAAACAATATAAAAAAACACTAGACATTTTTTTAGATTAAAAAAAAAATTCTGTTTTTTGAATTACCTAAAATTTGATTTTCCCAAAAAGTACGTCAACGATTTTTTTTCTGTTTTTACAGTAAATTCTGTGTCCAAAAACAAAATTTTTGGGCCTAAACCCAGAGTGGGGCGAAGCCTAGATTAGCTGCTAAAAATAAAACAAAATTTTTTTAAATGTAAAAAAAAACACCCCAAACTTCAATCTCTCTAAAAGTACGTCGATGATTTTTTTCAAAATGTTTATAGTAAAATCTCTGTCCAAAAACGAAATTTTTGAGACTAGAACGAAAAGGAGAGCTGTCTAGAATAACCAAAAATAAAATTCTTCCGTAAAAGAGGGTCGCGAAGGGTCGATAACCATTGGAATGCCTCATATATATATTTTTTTCACGAAATCCAGGGAACCGCTGAATAAAAAATTAAAGTAACATAAATAGAAAATTATCTAACATAAAATGCTGCTGTTAAACAATTTATATTGTACGATAGGGTATAAGCAAACAATAAAAAATGGACGCTACTAAATTTGCTGAAAAGCATTTCCCAAAAGAAAAGAAATCTGACACTTTATGTATTTGCCTTTCGTTGACATTTTTTATTTTTCGGAAAGATCGTTTTGTTTATCAAAATCAGAAATTCGAGGCTTGGAAATCATTCAGCGAAAATACTCTAATACGTCTAAAAAGCTACATACTATCGAAATGTCTAGATGAATGTATGCGTTCGGATAGTTGTACCGAATCAAACTGTAAACTTGTACTGATTATTTACGTCGTTATCTTACTAGTTCTAAACAAGGATGTAAAGTCAGGCCTTGCAACTTGATTCGTTATTATTTTGCGCCTTCCATGAAGTCACTTTTATGAGGATTGATTTGGTCAACTTTAGCTTCCTCATAAAGGAAACTCTGTAAAAAGTAGAAAATAACGAGGAATTAATGTGCAAACTTTTCTAACAGGGATATAAAAAACCCATTATAAGTTAATGACCATAAAATGAACACGAACTGGAATTAACTAAAATTGTTTAATGTTATTGCAAAATTATTTTAGATTCAATGTTCAAGTCATTTAGGAGTTATAGACCCTTTATTTTTGCATTTCTCGGTTATCGGATGAATAAAATTTCCATATTGTATAAAATTCGAATGTTTCGGCTGATGTCGATAAAATTTAAAAAGACTCAATTAAGAGAATAAATATGCCTTTATAAAATGTTAAGGATTGGGTTTCCAAGTTTTTCGTGATAAGTATTTAATCCCCTGAGTTTTTCAATTTCTCCGAGCTATTCAAATACTTCGCTAAAAATGATAATCCTAAGTAAATGCGTATTGAAAAATATCTAAAACTAATAGGTATAATAGAAATCTGCACTTACAAGTTCTGCTTTAACTTTAACAGGTTGCTCAGCAGACCCAAGTGCGGCTGTCGCGAGTGTAGTGAGCGCAGTAGAGTCGTCACCGGATTCATTCCGCGCCTCATTTTCCTTCTCCTGCTTCACAGCTTCCTTTTCCCTCTTAACAATCGCAGGATTTTCCTTCAATTCTGGTTTCACCATCGCAATAGCTTTCTGCAACGCGTCCAATTCGGTTTCGGCATTGGCAGCGCCGTTCGTCACAGACGCCGGTTCCTCAGGTTTATCCTCATCCATAGGTTCTTCCAGAGCCTCAGCCTTTATTTGTCTCGTCGGCAAAATCGGTGGAGGGATCGTCGCAACAACCGGAATCACAATTGGAGTGCTCACAGGCGGTTCCGTAACCATAGGTTCCTGAGATTCTTCAGATTTTCTGACAGTCTCGCTCTCATCCACAGGATCCGCTTCAGGCTCTTTGATCTCACTTTTAATCTTCACATCTTCGTTTTCCTCGTCAGCAGGCTCAAGAGTTTGATCCTCCAGGGCGTCTAAAAGAGCCTCAGCATCAGATTTCTCTTGTAAAGGCGGCAAATCCGCAGCGACTATCGTATTAGCTTCAGTTGGCTCGATTTCTTCCTTCAAATCAATCTTCTCCTCTTCTTCCGCCGCTTGCGAAATCCTTTCAGGCATAGGTTCATCCACAGCAGCTTGAATAGCCGACATTTCCGATTTAACCGGAGTATCAGCCGAGGGCGAATCGCTAACGATTTGCATATCTCCCTCGCTCGGTGGTTCCGTTTCGCTCGTACCTTCCGTCGCCAATTCGCTCGTCTGCGACTCCGCTTCAGTCTCTTTTTCCGCAGGAGCTTCTTCCGCGGCAGTTGATGGCTCCTCTTCCTTAACTACGGGCGTCTCAGGCGTCTCATTGCTTTCAGGCTCTTTCGTCTTTTCCTCAGCCGGTGGCGCTTCTTTTGGGACCGGTGGCGGTGCCTCCTGCTCCATATCCTGAGACCCATCGTCCTGCGACTCTCCCTGAACTTCCGCCGGAGGATTAGCCTCTGTTTCGCCTTCATCGTCCGACGAAAGTAAATCAAAAGCTCCATCAACTTGTGGAATCACGAAATTGCCCTCACCATCAACTTGCATAGGCTCTGCGGCAGATAATTGAGATACTAAAGCCGCAGCAGCCGATGCCTCGTTTCCATTGCAGCTATCGTCTGTTTTATCGTCCGCTGTATCATCGGCAACCATAAATGAAAGTCCACCCGAAGGTTCTTGAACAGGATCAATGAGACCAGCTTCTGCAGCAAGAGCGGCCAAAGCGGCGTCCGTAGTAGCGGGACCGTCTGAGGTCGAAGCCAATGAGGCCGACGGCTGCTTCTGCGGCACAAACATCATCTTAGTAGTGTCTATAGAATCCGCGGAAGTCGTGACGATCGAACTACTCGTGGGCATGAGCGTGACCGTCTTAGCACCGAGTCCTCCGGACATTTGAAGTGTCACGGGTTTCCCCGAGACATTAACACCATCTTGAGCTTTTTGAATCTGTGGCATTGTGACTATCTGGCTTTTTCCAGGATTAAAAAGTGTCTGTTGGCCTCCTTTCGTCGCAATCGTCACAGTCTTCGGCACGCCACCTTGTCCAGGAACCGTGATTGTTATTGGCTTTCCGGAAGTTCCACCTCCCATAGCGCCCGAAGAAACAACGATCATTTTCACGCCTTGTTGATTCGTCACGTGATTAGCTGCAGAAAGTGGAAGTACGTTAACGGGAGTTGTGAGATTGCCGCCTTGGCCAGCGCCGGCTTGTGAAGTCGTGACAGCCTGAACGGCTCTTAAACCGGAGCCAGTCGTCACAACGATTATCTGATTGGTTCTCCCTACAAGACCACCATTTCCTCCGGGTTTCGTTATCATAATCGTTTGTTTACCAGCGATGCTTTGACCCTTGCTCATCGCCATAAGGCTAGAACCCTTCATGGTCGTCAGAGTCTTCAGCCCAGCAACCGTGTTAGGATTTACTAGGCGAAGAATCGTCGGACCTTGATTAATAGGCTTTCCACCAGCGCCCTGAACAGTTTTTCCAGGCATTAGACTAACTTTTGGCATAGTAGCCATCATCCCTTGTCCAGTCTTCACCAAATGAACAATTTGCGCCTGGCCGCCAATATTTTGTCCAGGTTTCTGCAGTATAATCTGTTTGCTCT
Source organism: Ephialtes manifestator (assembly GCA_963970395.1). Classification (NCBI taxonomy): domain Eukaryota; kingdom Metazoa; phylum Arthropoda; class Insecta; order Hymenoptera; family Ichneumonidae; genus Ephialtes; species Ephialtes manifestator. The sequence continues at coordinate 6,678,067 of OZ019980.1, forward strand.
GCTGAGGCGACGTCGTGCGTAAGACAGTGGCTCCCGGGGCTGCGAATCGAATTTGCTGACCAGGCTGCATAGTTTTCATTCTTATAGTATTAGCCGTAGCTTGAGGAAGCAACGGGACGTTGTTCATGCTGATTTTCGGTGTCGCAGCTGCTGCCGCTGCGAGGGCAGCGATTCCAGACATTGCGGCGGGAGTTTGTGCCGCTGTGGTCGTATTTAGAATGGGAGAGGGTTGTTCAACGCTGCTGACAACCGCAGCAGACACTGGAGCGACTGTTGATGGTATCGCCGAGGTTGTTACCATCGGGGAACGAATTCTTATGAGATTTCCGGTTAATCGAGGTGCCATTGGGCTTGCGGGCTTCGCAATGGCCGGGGAAGAAATTGGCCGTGGCGCTGGACTCTGCACCGGCGTTTGGATGCGAATTGGAGCCGTTTGAGGAATTGTAGGACGTGCGGGAGTGACGGATACGGGAATCGGCGATGCTACGGTCGTTACGGGCGGAGAATTGACGGGTATCGTCGGCGGCGGTGGCGCCACCGCAGGCACAGCTGGTGGCGCGGGCATTGGAGCCAAAGCACCGGCTGGAAAAGCCGCCGGTGCCATATCGTATTTTTGTATCTGAAGTATGTAATATTGTGCTGATGGCGTTGCTGTCCAGCTGACCTCGAGCGAATGCGTCGAAGCACGTACCAACTGAACTCTGGACGGCGCTGGCGGTTTGCTCACCTCCAAGTACCACAAATCTTTGCAACATACCTGCAAATAATCGCGGGAAAAAAAAGTCGTACAGGTTTAATAAAAGTGGTATATGAGAATTGACGATAACAGACGCGCCTCTCGGAGAATTAAACTGACCCTAACCTGGTTGTTCCATGCTTTACGGTAACCATCTCTACCGGACCACACGTAGAGCCTGCTGTGCACCCCGACCGCACAGTGGCCAGCACGAGCTCGGGGAACGTTCTCCTCCAGGGAATCTACTGTCAACTGTTCCCAGGTTAAAGTTTCTAGAATTGGAGAAATAACGCATTGAAATATATCGGTGTCGGATTTAGCGTGACATGCGATACGAGAAATATGCGTTTTTGCTTACTTAGCCCTTGGCACCATTCGACTGGAAAAGTATTTAAAATTGTTTTTAGATAAATATTTGTAAATCATTTTTCGGTATAAATTTAAGTATTTCACGCTCATGCGATAATTAATAACTTGGTGTAGTTATTCTTTTATAATGCATTAATAATATTTTTTAACCTGATAAACATTCTTCTTCAATCTATTAAAAAAACTATGACCAAACAATTTGAAAGATTGTCACAGTATTTATAATATTTTTGTTTGTATTTCTACTATTATTTACTGAATTCCTGTATCCTTTTTCTTTGCATTACCAACAACATGCATAATTTAGCAAAGTAGGAAAATTGTTTGCACGTTTTTGAGTTATCATTTTACTAAAATTATGAAAATTCATTCTTTTTTTCTGGAAATCTGTTACTTTTGTCGAATATTAGGTTTGGAGATTTTCAAAATCACATGCATGTTTTCCGCACACCACCATCAGACTTATTACGAGAAAATGCGATCGTATTCTTGATTAAATCTAATTTTCTGCAAGTTTAATATACGCATATTTGCAGGTTCAGAGAATTGAGAGAGAAAAAAAAAAAAAAAAAAAAAAAAAAAAACCTCGAATTCAATATTTTGAAGACCCATCGAAGCAAATTAATTTTCGATTCTTCAGGAAATAATTTAAATGTATAGAAAAAAAAAGTCGAGTATATAACATTTCCAAAAAAATTCTGACTGTTTCCAAGTTCAAAAATACCGAGATAACTTTATCATAAGAATTTCAAGATTTCATCTTGATATTATTAGCAGGAATTTTCAAAGATAAATGTTCGCCATGATCGACGTAATAATCCACAATTAAGTCTAAAAATTATTAAAAATACTTCACCATTCGAATGGTACCCATGCCAGCCCACGATTTATCCGATATACGTGATAACGTACAGAAGATAACAATTGATTGAAAATAAAGTCATAACCAAAGGAAAAAAAATAAAACTAAAATCGTTGGAAACTTACCTAAATTTAAACATGCAAGTGTGCTTGTGCATTTCCATTCCTTCTCATGAGTGGCGACTTTAACGTCGTCGACAACGAGAGGCACCCATCCACCAAAGACGTACATTCGATGACCGATGAGTGTGGCAGTGTGCAGCGATCGTGGCAAAGGTGTTGGGCCGTGGACCAACGGCTTGTTCCAGGTCATGGTATCTACGTCGAGGAACCATAAATCGCCGAGGCGACAGCCGCTCATACCACCGTAAATAACGAGGCATGATTTTCCAGTGGTACGATCTGTGTAGGCAACGCCGGTGTGAGATTCCCGTGGAGGGGGCGCGTGACCGTGTGTCTGCGGTACCTCCCAGGCTGTTGCACCGTTTGGAAGCAATTCCAGAGTATACAGGTCGTTTAAGTACCTCGGTATATTGTTCTTAGGATCATCGCTGTCGTTCGCGAGTCCTCCAAATAGGAAGACTTTATTTCCAATCAGCGTAAAACTGTGACCCAATCGGGGGCACGGCGGTTGCTCGTGCTTTGGTGGTTTTGGCTTCAGTCTCTTCCATTCCCATCTGCTTGCTTGCAGCTCGTATAATTCATTAGAGTACTTTCCATACTCTACCATTCCACCGAAGACCAGAATTCTTGTTCCATCGACGACGAATCCATAGGCTGCACAGCCTGGCGGGATATCGCCTTTTGTTGATGGAACAAACCATTGATTTGTTGCTGGAATATAAATTTTCGTTCAATGTTAATATAAATGTAGTTATGATGCAACTATTTCCAACATTTCTCATAGTTACTATAATTAATGGGAAATTCTCTGACATACAGAAAAAGAAGAGTTTTTGACATAAAAAAAATGTATATTTTACTGAAAAATTCTATGTGTCTCAGGAAACTACTAGATCATAGATATTTTCTCAATCGCATATATTTTTTTAAATTATTTGTGTTCAGGTTTTTGTCGACATTTACAAAATCTTCTGATTTTTCAGAAAATGTGCACAATTCTCTGACAATTCCAGTTTAAATAGATTAAATAATTTTTTGTGAACCATGGTAATCTTTTACATGATATTGAAAACTACTTTACAGTTATCTTGAAAATTATAGAATTGTGAACAAGATAAGATAGGGAGAAGAAAAAAATCATTATGTGGAGGTCACATTCGTTTTTTTTTTTTTTTAAGATTTGGCATAAGCTGAAAATTGGGAAATTCTGGTGGTTTTGAAGTTAATTGGTACTTCAAAAGTGTTTGAAGGTATCAAAAACAATGTGCAGAACTCTTTGTTGTAGCCAGATTTGAATAATTATTAGCTACTGTATGAATGCAGCAAGCATGAAGAAAAGTGTAAGGTATAAACACAACTATGTGTAACTGTACTCTACACATTATAAAGAAATTATATATAGAAGTCTATGGAAATTATATGTAAAATGACATGGAATAGATCATTGAATTGTAAATTGCACCTGACATTGCACATTATAAGGAAATTAAATGGAAATTATATGGAATTACAAGTATAAATCATATTCAGTGGATTATGAAATCAAAGTATGCAAAATTTGTATATGAGAGTGGGGTCATAAACCTTTGTAATTTTATTTGATAAGCTTTAATCATATAATTAACTAAACAGTTAGTATTGTATAATAATTATCTACAACTTTTAAATTTTTGTATAATCATATTATTTAATCATATAATTAACTAAACAGTTAGCATTGTATAATAATTATCTACAACTTTAATTTTTTTTTGGAATATCTAAGAAAAAAAGACAATTTTCCAAATTACAAGGAAATTTTCTTCTTAATGGGGAAATCTGTTTTATGCATTGTAAAACAAATAGAAGACCTCAGTATTTTTGTACAAATATTAGAAAATTTTATTGGAAATCAATTTTTGTTTTTGTTTTATTCAGAAGTCTTTTTATGGCAGATTATATAATACAAAAATAATAATTATTAAATTAATTATACCATACATTTCTATTGTACCAAGTAGCAGGAGTTTACAATTCTGTATGAAGACTATATAGTCACTATGTGGGAAACATATAATTATTATCAGGACATTATTGGGAAAGATATTGCAAAACAGTAAAATGACTGTTAACTAGAATTAAATCTAAGTATCTAGTTGAACTTTCTAAATGCTCCAAAGAAAAGGAATTTAAACAAGTTGGCAAATATTATACAATTTCCAACTGACAACTACCATGCATGTAACTCAAATCCACAATATAATTGAGTAAACAATTGAATGTCTAAATTAAACATTACCCATTTCCCATTTTTCTATTTGTTTAATATTTTTTTAAATATCTACTTCAGATACAAAAGAAACATTCCCAAAAATGACTAAAAGTATCAATAGTCTCTTATCTCACTATGCCTCATTGATGCTAATCTACATGCTCATTAGCAACTGTCTCATTTGCTCATTAGCCTGAATCATCAATACTAATTCATAAGTGGCGCCAACAGTGACACATGCACCTGCATTGCTGTGAAGTTAGCTGAACTCCTCTGCCAAACATAGAGGAAGAATTCTGTTAACTAGAATTAAACTAAAATTAAATAAAAAACAGAAGGAATTTAAACTAGTTGGTAAATATTATACAATTTCCAACTGACAACTACCAAGCCTGTAACTCAAATCCACAATATAATTGAGCAAACAGTTGAATGTCTAAATTACACTTTACTCATTTCCCATTTTTCTACTTGTTTAATATTTTTCAAAATATCTATTTCAGATACGAAAGAAACATTTCTGAAAATGACTAAAAGTATTGACAATCACTTATCTCACTATGCCTCATTGACGCTAATCTACATGCTCATTAGCAACCACCTCATTTGCTCATTAACCTGAATCATCTACTAATTCATAAGTGGCGCCAACAGTGACACATGCACCTACGTTGCAGTAAATTTAGCTGCACTCCTCCGCCAAACATAGAGGAAGAATTCTGTTAACTAGAATTAAACTAAAATTAAATAAAAAACAAAAGGAATTTAAACGAGTTGGCAAATATTCTGCAATTTCCAACTGACAACTACCGAGCCTGTAACTCAAATCCACAATATAATTGAGTAAACAGTTGAATGTCTAAATTACACTTTACTCATTTCTCATTTTTCTATTTGTTTAATATTTTTTTTAATATCTACTTCAGATACAAAAGAAACATTCCCGAAAATGACTAAAAGTATCGACAGTCTCTTATCTCACTATGCCTCATTGACGCGAATCTACATGCTCATTAGCAACCGCCTCATTTTCTCATTATCCTAAATCATCTACTAATTGTCAAGTGGCGCCAACAGTGATGCATGCACCTGTGTTCCCGTGAAGTTAGCTGCACTACTCCGCCAAACATAGAGGAAGAATTCTGTTAACTAGAATTAAACTAAAATTAAATAAAAAACAGAAGGAATTTAAACTAGTTGGCAAATATTATACAATTTCCAACTGACAACTACCAAGCCTGTAACTCAAATCCACAATATAATTGAGTAAACAGTTGAATGTCTAAATTACACTTTACTCATTTCCCATTTTTCTATTTGTTTAATATTTTTTTAAATATCTACTTCAGATACAAAAGAAACATTCCCGAAAATGACTAAAAGTATCGACAATCTCTTATCTCACTATGCCTCATTGACGCTAATCTACATGCTCATTAACAACCATCTCATTTGCTCATTAGCCTGAATCATCTATTAATTCGTAAGTGGCGCCAACAGTGACACATGCACCTGCGTTGCTGTGAAGTTAGCTGCACTCCTCTGCCAAACATAGAGGAAGAATTCTGTTAACTAGAATTAAACTAAAATTAAATAAAAAACAGAAGGAATTTAAACTAGTTGGCAAATATTATACAATTTCCAACTGACAACTACCAAGCCTGTAACTCAAATCCACAATATAATTGAGTAAACAGTTGAATGTCTAAATTACACTTTACTCATTTCCCATTTTTCTATTTGTTTAATATTTTTTTTAATATCTACTTCAGATACAAAAGAAACATTCCCGAAAATGACTAAAAGTATCGACAGTATCTTATCTCACTATGCCTCATTGACGCTAATCTACATGCTCATTAACAACCCTCTCATTTGCTCATTAGCCTGAATCATCTATTAATTCGTAAGTGGCGCCAACAGTGACGCATGCGCCTGCGTTGCTGTGAAGTTAGCTGCACTCCTCCGCCAAACATAGACGAAGGAGAGAAGAATCTCGCTATGAATAAGGGGGAAGGGAGTGAGGGGTGTAGAGTGGAGTAAGCGCGAACGTGGAATGACGGGAAACGGCACGATGCGATACTATGGTGGGGGGTCGAACGTGCAGCAATGGCCGCTCCCGCGCGTATAAACAGCAAAAATGTCAGACACCACAAAATTCCTCAGCGATTTTTTCCAATCAAAGACTTGAATTTCGCGGCATGATAAACCCAAAGCCAAAGAAATTTTCTAGCGTCAATATAATATCCAATAAAGTCGTAGAAAACTTTACGAAGCTTCCATTCAACACGACTCCGGCCGGTGACCGTCATGTCAACGTACGCCGCCATATTGGATCGCGGGAACCCGCAGACCAAAGCGCGCAGGCCGAAAGGACGCACACGAGTAAAACAGTAGGTTGAAAGAGAGGAAGAAAAAAAATAACACATAAAATCACCTGTATTGTAAACGTGTAGCTCGTCGACGATGCCCTCATTGCCACCGCCAAACACGACCATAAGATCCTTGATGGCGACCGCCCTGTGTCCATGTCGGGGTCTCGGCTGGGGCCCGGTTGGATTCGTGATCCGTTTCCACTTTAACATGGGTGCCGCCATGATGACCGTCGATCACATCATTTTTTCCATGCCCACACAGCGCTATTACCCAGCGAGCAAGTGCACCGCGAGCGGAGGACCCACGGTCCTCCTCTCTCGGACGCTGAAGATCCTCTTCTTCAAAATTATTGTGCGATAATTTAATATCCACGATTTGTCTTCAGCACTCGCGGCGTCCTCGAGAAATTTTTTTATTTTTTTTTTTTTCACTAACCGCGTCTCTCGCGAACCCGAACAAAGTTTCTCGATGAAGATTCGAAAGTTCGTACGCACCCGGAGAGGATCGCGAGCGACACAACCGCTAGTTACGAAAAGTTGTCACTTTTGAAGACGACCAACTCGGACTCTCGTCTATAAACGTTGAGTCTTGTGTATCACGACTCTAACCTTCTCTTCGGCGCCGATGGACGTTCTCGCGATATTTTTCCTTCACTAATAACGTGGGTATCGAGATAACACCGGCATTGATTACAATTCGCGGGTTTAAAGCGAATAAAAAAAGAGGGATGTTTAGTTGAGACTCGGGAGATGTGAAAAACCCGGCGGGTTTTACTTGTGAGCGCGAACCCCGCGCGCACGGCAGTCCAAACGTCGGCAACGCACACTAATTCACTGGACGACGCACACCGACGCACCAATCGAGTATAAGTCTCGCTTGTAGGTGTGTTATTTACTCGCCCAATGTTTACGGCACTGCTCTCTCGGCTTCTCCGCCACAGAGTGTAGTCGCTGCTGCTGCTACGATCTTCAAAGAGCGCCAATAGCACGGACGAAAATATATTTTTCACGTTGCACAACCATCCTCGATTATATTGTCCCCGGGCCGGCTGTTCGTCTGTTGTGTTTTTCGAGAGATTAGGTTAAACGCGACTGGATATGAGAAACGCGAATTATTTAACAATGAGAGAAGCACGCTGGGCGTTTTATTCTCGAGTTTATTGTAAACTCGCGTCAAAAATGCGAAAAATCGCGTTTCGGTTTACGCGGGCTTGAATTTGAGCACCGAAGAGCCTCGCAGAAATTGAGGAACGAGTTTCGAGCTTATACTTCACCTTTGTAATTATCGAAAAGTCAGAGTTATTCGCGGAATAAAAGTCTCGCACTCAGCAGTTTTGACGGCACGCACAAGCGGCCTCCACGATCCGCATCCACCATTGCACACAACACTTGCGTCGGTAACAACCAGTCATTGCTGCCAACCAGCGATTGAATGTAGGAACTTTATGGGGCAGACGCCACGAAGCGTGGCAATACGTGGCTTCGGTCTTGCGTGAGCCGATTGAAAAGCCTTGTAAAGCCAACCAAACAAGCATCCCTACCCTGAAATATTTGCCATGGTAACGCTCTTCCCTTCCTTCTAGCCAACGAGATTAAGGTAATCCTATGGTGGTCGTGAGTATCACACGGAAATGAAATTTTAATACATTTTGCATATGCGATAACAGGGAACGTGCGTACGGAATATCCGGTGTGATTACCGGCACTTTACCCGAAAAAATATATGTTCAAGTCGAGGACTTTAACGTTGTCTCTTATGGAAATATCACCACTGCAGTGGTTTTAATTGATAATAAATGTACTTATCGATTAGATGAGCATGTAAATAATATTGTAATATATTCCTTGAAACTTAGAGGTTTCGTAGACACCTGGAAAATAAGCTATTACCGAATACTTTTCTTTGATATTTGAAGTTTAATATGTTTAAATCTAATCGCATTTTAGTTTGCTTTACATCCATTGGTCAAAATGACGACACCTCGAGGGAATAGACGTCAACTGTACTACTGTCGTGATATTTGTCAAATCGGTATACGATCGAATAATGAGAAGAATGGACTTTAAATTATATTGTATTTTTTTATAAATTATTATTGAGACTCTGCAATATCTTTACTTTCAATTAACTCATAATGGACAGTCATTTGTCGAGTTACATAGTAAGATCTTAAGCTAGTTTGTGTTGTAACTTGTCCATTACTTTAAGAAATAACATTTGCAGTACAATTTCTTTTGTCGTTATCATTTCGTAATAATAACTTTTGCATAGCTGCAAAAAACCCTTATTATTAATACAGTATGTCTTCCATTACTTTCGCAATGCCGTATTTCATTATTTTTTCAATAAGACTACGATGAATCTTGATTGAAAATGAATGTTTTTTGCAGATATTCAAAAGATTACACATCTTATTATAATCTCTGTAGGTTATTATTATTAAAACGTAATTTCAAAGCAAATAGTACCACGAATTTTATTTTAAAAAAATTCGGATATTCACTTTTGTTTTAAATTAATTAATTTTACATTTTATTTGTCTGATTCATTGATTATAGCGATGGGGTTTTTCCATTACACAAAGTTTTTCATAAAGTTAAGACACGTTAATTGCAATGGATTTATTAAAATACGATAGAGCTCCAAGTATCAGAACGTAAATTATTCAACCGCAGATTTCGTTTATCCGAATCATGATTTGGTTTTATCCAAAAGCTTGCTCAGTTTCATACATTGTTGCACTCCATAGCAACCCAAGAAGCAATTTTTGTGCTGTTACGGAAAAGTTATTCGAATGTCCAACAGAATATTATGGGTAAGATATACTATGCCCGAAAATTGACTTAAAGACGTAGGATAATTTACAGGTAACATTCTGGCGGACTTATGTAACCCATTTCGATAACTTTTCCGTAACGTAAAATAACTACTCGGGAAACAAATGGCACAAACGTCGTATAACACAATAATACGTCCTTAGTCATATTTTGACGACTATGACGTCTTTCAGACATGCACGTGTTATGGCACAATTCGTCGGTACCCATTGAATTGTTTTGTCTATTCTCTAACAGTCTTTTCTCGTGAACGAATCTACAAAAAAACCGAGATATTACGTTTAATCTTAAATAGTATTCTCTTACTTACTATCCTTATGGGTTTAACACTCAAGATCAGAAAATTGACATTTTTTTTCGAGAGTAGTTAACGGAGAATCCGACATTTGCGATGTTTAACAGCGAGAAACAAACTTTCGTTATAAAATAGAAGAAAACGAACTTTTTTTCAAATACAAATTTTTTTTTTTATAATGAGATGTTGATGGTCGAAAATTCATTCTTTATTAAATACGTATATTTTATTCCATCGAAAAAATTAACTTCCTTTTGCTTCCTCGTAGAGGAAGCTTTGTTTTCATGAAAATTTTTTTTTTCGAGATTTTCATGCCAGTATGCTTAGAATTGTCCAAAACGTCGAGAAAAGTGGTTTAGAAAAAATGTCCGTATGGATGTGTCTGTGTGTGTGTCCTGGGCTCCGAAAATTCGATGAACTATTACTCAGTAACCGTTCAAACGACATGGCTCAAATTTGGCACGCAAGTGGAGTAGTTGCCCCGCTTTGAATGTTGAGATTTTTGAAGAAAAAAAAATCAGCCACTTTGATTTTATGGTCCTTTTAATTTTTTGAAAAAAGGGCGTGGTCGCTCTAACTTTCGTAAAAATTAGACGATTCTGCTAAATAGTTGTTTATAAATAAATATACGTTCAATGTTGTTTGGCATTGCATTTCGGCGAAATCGGTAAAACGGTTCAAATTTTATAGATGTTTGAATTTTTCGAAAAAAATCATTTTTTAAAATAAATCACGTCCAATTTCACCAATTTAACTGAAATGTTTTACAGACGAAAAGGAACATGCAGCTATGTCACCTACCAAATTTGACGATGATCGGTAAAGCGGTTCAGATTTTACGACATTTTGAAATTTACAAAAAAAAAATCGATTTTCGCTCTAGCATCAGCAAGTTCATAATGCGAGACAAAAGTTTGTACTCAATGGAAGTAAGAATGCAAAGTAGAACTTTACACATTGTGTCACATATAATATTTATTTTTCTAAATTTATAATGACCGTTTGTCCCAAAATAGAATTGCTCATAACTCTCAAACGACGTGACGAATCGAGATGAAAATTTACACAACAAAGATGCAAAGTAGAACCTTGCACATTGCTTCCTCATTATTTTTCGCTTTTTACAAAGCTTCCTCTACGAGGAAGCCAAAATTGAATTACGTACTTCCTCATAGAGGTAGCTTTGTAAAAAACGAAAAATAATGAGGAAGCAACGTGCAAGGTTCTACTTTGCATCCTTGTTTTAAATCGCAAAGAGTGAGAGAGGAGCGAGAAGGGGAGAGGATGAAGAATGCGAGAGGAATGTAAAACGAGAAAAGAAAATGTAAAAAGAGACGGAGCGAAAAGGAGCGAGAGAAGACGGATAATGAGTGTGAGAAAATTGGAAAAATTTAATTGATTACTTGAATCATTTCATTGCGTATTACATCAATTTCCAAATGTACCAAAATATATACATTTGTTCTTAAAGGTTGTTTATCTTATCATGAGAAAACGTAAATACAGTATCTGCTGCCCGTTGAGGCGCCAGTAATGGCGGCGAAGCTTAGCATACGTCGTTAAAATTCTTCTATATGGTGTAAAAGGAGACAACCTTAAAAAATCTTGCAACCCTTCGAGGAGTCAATAAATACACATACAATACAACTTCTTTTTTCCTTTCATTCTCCTATCAATCCTCTTCGATTATCCTAATGGTGCCGAAACCCAATTAGTTCGAACAATCAAAGCTTTACTATAAGTAATTTATAACAATTTTTCATGCGGTACCCTGGTAAAAACATATTATAGAGATTGATAGAGATCGATAGAATTTGAATGGGATTTAATCGTATGTTATCATCTCTATCTATTTGGACTTTGATCAATTTATACAAATTGAATCGTTGTTATTAGTTTCCTTTAGTTTTCATTTTCTATTGGTTAAATACGATAGATACGTTATCGGGATGTACGCTAACGGATTTATAATATTTTATAATTTTTTTAAAACTTTTTTAAAAATAAATACTTAGACCTCTTATTATCCGGAATCAATGCTCTTATTAGTATTTTGATATGCTTGATTATTTATTAGATTTTTCTCGTATCGCGAAGTACTCAAATACGGATAAAATAAAACTTTCGGTAAGGAATATATACGTGAAGCATTCTTAAAGAGTTAATTAACATAAATAATTTAGTAAGAAAGATGCTAAAAAACTGCTCAATTTACTCTCGTTACTCATAAGTACGTGAGGCTTATATATTATTGATGTATATTATCTTACAAGAACGAGTTTGGATGGAATACTTAGGCAGTTTATCAGAGATCATGAAAGTTAAGCAGCTTGGGCCGCGGTCACTACAAAGATGGGTGACCAGAAAAAACGTAATTATCCGGTCGATTTCTTTTTTTTTTTTGCTTGGAATAGTGCATCATGGGTATATACGTACAATCGTATATTTCTATTATTAAATTAAATACAAAAATTATATTATTTATAATAACGTGATAGGATTTCGATCGTAAATTTATAATAGTGCATCGTAAATTCACGAACCAAAGTCCGTATTCGGAACGATAGAATTTTTTATAATCGTTTTCTATCATTTATTTTTACCAGGGTACAGTTTTATATAGTTTTTTAATAAAAATATTCTCTAAATATTTACCAACTTTTATGGAGCATATGACTTATGCGGTATGTTAAAAAGATTATCCGCGTATATTCATCTTAGATATTTGAGAGTGTTAACCGTTTATTCATAGTAGCCGTTTGTTTTTTAAGTTTCTTTGCTGGGTAAATACCCAGTGAACACAAAATATCATCAATATATTTCTAAATTTTATTTTCCTACTTAACAATGTAATTGTTACAGAAAACCACTGTTATATTACAATATAACATTAATTTGTATAAATTTATACAAATTGAATCGTTGTTATTAGTTTCCTTTAGTTTTCATTTTCTATTGGTTAAATACGATAGATACGTTATCAGGATGTACGCTAACGGATTTATAATATTTTATAATTTTTTTAAAACTTTTTTAAAAATAAATACTTAGAACTCTTATTATCCGGAATCAATGCTCTTATTAGTACTTTGATATGCTTGATTATTTATTAGATTTTTCTCGTATCGCGAAGTACTCAAATACGCATAAAATAAAACTTTCGGTACGGAATATATACGTGAAGCATTCTTAAAGAGTTAATTAACATAAATAATTTAGTAAGAAAGATGCTAAAAAACTGCTCAATTTACTCTCGTTACTCATAAGTACGTAAAGCGGCTTATATATTATTGATGTATATTATCTTACAAGAACGAGTTTGGATGGAATAGTTAGGCAGTTTATCAGAGATCATGAAAGTTAAGCAGCTTGGGTCGCGGTCACTACAAAGATGGGTGACCAGAAAAAACGTAATTATCCGGTCGATTTCTTTTTTTTTTTGCTTGGAATAGTGCATCATGGGTATATACGTACAATCGTATATTTCTATTATTAAATTAAATACAAAAATTATATTATTTATAAGAATGTGATAGGATTTCGATCGTAAATTTATAATAGTGCATCGTAAATTCACGAACCAAAGTCCGTATTCGGAACGATAGAATTTTTTATGATCGTTTTCTATCATTTATTTTTACCAGGGTACAGTTTTATATAGTTTTTTAATAAAAATATTCTCTAAATATTTACCAACTTTTATGGAGCATATGACTTATGCGGTATGTTAAAAAGATTATCCGCGTATATTCATCTTAGATATTTGAGAGTGTTAACCGTTTATTCATAGTAGCCGTTTGTTTTTTAAGTTTCTTTGCTGGGTAAATACCCAGTGAACACAAAATATCATCAATATATTTCTAAATTTTATTTTCCTACTTAACAATGTAATTGTTACAGAAAACCACTGTTATATTACAATATAACATTAATTTGTATAAATTTATACAAATTGAATCGTTGTTATTAGTTTCCTTTAGTTTTCATTTTCTATTGGTTAAATACGATAGATACGTTATCAGGATGTACGCTAACGGATTTATAATATTTTATAATTTTTTTAAAACTTTTTTAAAAATAAATACTTAGAACTCTTATTATCCGGAATCAATGCTCTTATTAGTACTTTGATATGCTTGATTATTTATTAGATTTTTCTCGTATCGCGAAGTACTCAAATACGCATAAAATAAAACTTTCGGTACGGAATATATACGTGAAGCATTCTTAAAGAGTTAATTAACATAAATAATTTAGTAAGAAAGATGCTAAAAAACTGCTCAATTTACTCTCGTTACTCATAAGTACGTAAAGCGGCTTATATATTATTGATGTATATTATCTTACAAGAACGAGTTTGGATGGAATAGTTAGGCAGTTTATCAGAGATCATGAAAGTTAAGCAGCTTGGGTCGCGGTCACTACAAAGATGGGTGACCAGAAAAAACGTAATTATCCGGTCGATTTCTTTTTTTTTTTGCTTGGAATAGTGCATCATGGGTATATACGTACAATCGTATATTTCTATTATTAAATTAAATACAAAAATTATATTATTTATAAGAATGTGATAGGATTTCGATCGTAAATTTATAATAGTGCATCGTAAATTCACGAACCAAAGTCCGTATTCGGAACGATAGAATTTTTTATGATCGTTTTCTATCATTTATTTTTACCAGGGTACAGTTTTATATAGTTTTTTAATAAAAATATTCTCTAAATATTTACCAACTTTTATGGAGCATATGACTTATGCGGTATGTTAAAAAGATTATCCGCGTATATTCATCTTAGATATTTGAGAGTGTTAACCGTTTATTCATAGTAGCCGTTTGTTTTTTAAGTTTCTTTGCTGGGTAAATACCCAGTGAACACAAAATATTATCAATATATTTCTAAATTTCATTTTCCTACTTAACAATGTAATTGTTACAGAAAACCACTGTTATATTACAATATAACATTAATTTGTATAAATTTATACAAATTGAATCGTTGTTATTAGTTTCCTTTAGTTTTCATTTTCTATTGGTTAAATACGATAGATACGTTATCGGGATGTACGCTAACGGATTTATAATATTTTATAATTTTTTTAAAACTTTTTTAAAAATAAATACTTAGACCTCTTATTATCCGGAATCAATGCTCTTATTAGTACTTTGATATGCTTGATTATTTATTAGATTTTTCTCGTATCGCGAAGTACTCAAATACGGATAAAATAAAACTTTCAGTAAGGAATATATACGTGAAGCATTCTTAAAGAGTTAATTAACATAAATAATTTAGTAAGAAAGATGCTAAAAAACTGCTCAATTTACTCTCGTTACTCATAAGTACGTAAAGCGGCTTATATATTATTGATGTATATTATCTTACAAGAACGAGTTTGGATGGAATAGTTAGGCAGTCTATCAGAGATCATGAAAGTTAAGCAGCTTGGGTCGCGGTCACTACAAAGATGGGTGACCAGAAAAAACGTAATTATCCGGTCGATTTCTTTTTTTTTTTGCTTGGAATAGTGCATCATGGGTATATACGTACAATCGTATATTTCTATTATTAAATTAAATACAAAAATTATATTATTTATAAGAATGTGATAGGATTTCGATCGTAAATTTATAATAGTGCATCGTAAATTCACGAACCAAAGTCCGTATTCGGAACGATAGAATTTTTTATAATCGTTTTCTATCATTTATTTTTACCAGGGTACAGTTTTGTATAGTTTTTTAATAAAAATATTCTCTAAATATTTACCAACTTTTATGGAGCATATGACTTATGCGGTATGTTAAAAAGATTATCCGCGTATATTCATCTTAGATATTTGAGAGTGTTAACCGTTTATTCATAGTAGCCGTTTGTTTTTTAAGATTCTTTGCTGGGTAAATACCCAGTGAACACAAAATATCATCAATATATTTCTAAATTTCATTTTCCTACTTAACAATGTAATTGTTACAGAAAACCACTGTTATATTACAATATAACATTAATTTGTATAAATTTATACAAATTGAATCGTTGTTATTAGTTTCCTTTAGTTTTCATTTTCTATTGGTTAAATTCGATAGATACGTTATCGGGATGTACGCTAACGGATTTATAATATTTTATAATTTTTTAAAACTTTTTAAAAAATAAATACTTAGACCTCTTATTATCCGGAATCAATGCTCTTATTAGTACTTTGATATGCTTGATTATTTATTAGATTTTTCTCGTATCGCGAAGTACTCAAATACGGATAAAATAAAACTTTCGGTAAGGAATATATACGTGAAGCATTCTTAAAGAGTTAATTAACATAAATAACTTAGTAAGAAAGATGCTAAAAAACTGCTCAATTTACTCTCGTTACTCATAAGTATGTAAAGCGGCTTATATATTATTGATGTATATTATCTTACAAGAACGAGTTTGGATGGAATAATTAGGCAATCTATCAGAGATTATGAAAGTTAAGCAGCTTGGGCCGCGGTCACTACAAAGATGGGTGACCAGAAAAAACGTAATTATCCGGTCGATTTCTTTTTTTTTTTTTTGCTTGGAATAGTGCACCATGGGTATATACGTACAATAGTATATTTTTATTATTAAATTAAATACAAAAATTATATTATTTATAATAACGTGACAGGATTTCGATCGTAAATTTATAATAGTGCATCGTAAATTCACGAACCAAAGTCCGTATTCGAAACGATAGAATTTTTTATAATCGTTTTCTATCATTTATTTTTACCAGGGTACAGTTTTGTATAGTTTTTTAATAAAAATATTCTCTAAATATTTACCAACTTTTATGGAGCATATGACTTATGCGGTATGTTAAAAAGATTATCCGCGTATATTCATCTTAGATATTTGAGAGTGTTAACCGTTTATTCATTGTAGCCGTTTGTTTTTTAAGTTTCTTTGCTGGGTAAATACCCAGTGAACACAAAATATCATCAATATATTTCTAAATTTCATTTTCCTACTTAACAATGTAATTGTTACAGAAAACCATTGTTATATTATAGTCACATTGCTGCGTAAAAAATTGTTATAGAACATCGATTTTATTTTGTGTTCATTCGGTAAGCAGATTATACTTGTATATAATCAACTGCATATAATATTTAAATAAATAATTTACAGAACATTTTTTTATATACAGAATTAGCTGCTTTATATTAACATCTACAAAAAATTACGGATTAGTTTTTAGAAAAAATGAATGAAAGTGTCACTTTAAAAAAAAAAGTAAATTAATACATCGTTTCTGCAAAGCTATCACTATTTATGTTACTCTGGATCGACGTAACATATTATAATATAAATTAGCTTCGATTATTGTGATTTCGTGCATAAATCGTGACAAAAATAGTTTCGAGAATTCTGCATTTTTTTAAAACATTTGAAGCCATCGTAATAGAATGTTCGGTAAAAATAATTAAACTAATAAAATGTCATGTTTAATAAGGATTAAGAACTTTTGCTACAAATTAAATCCTTGTATTATCTTTACGAAATTTAAATAAAAACATAGTTCATTTCAAAACAATTTTTCCATTTTTTTTTATTGATTACTTGAATCATTTCATTGCGTATTACATCGATTTCCAAATGTACCAAAATATATTCATTTGTTTTTGAAGGTTTTTTATCTTATCATGACAAAACGTAAATACAGTATCTGCTGGCCGTTGAGGCGACAGTAATGGCGGAGAAGCTTAGCGTACGTCGTCAAAACTCTTCTGTAGCTCAAAATAACGAACATCTATGAAAAAAATCATAAAAAAGTGTTAAGGATGGTGGATACCGTCTTTCAGGTGGAGAGGTGCTCGGGTTGCCGGGGCGGTAGTGTGCGAGAGAGAGATCCGTGACGCGCGTTCACTGGCGTACATTGTTGTACTATTCCAGCAGTTTTGTTTTTACGTTTTCTCGGCAACCAAGCAGACGACTCATTTCTGTCTTCGTAAAAGTTCTTTTCGAAAATACAAGGAATAATTTGGTTCTGTTATCAACAAATTGTTTATCATTTTTATTATACTTCCGAGCATAACGTTGAAGGTGCGTATCGTTTCCGCTATGTTGCCCATGTATAAGAGTGTAATTTCAATAATTAATTTCTCGATAACCATCTAGACGATTGACATGAAATTTGGCATGGAGATGTAATTTTTATCTATGAATATCCTCCAAAAATTTGAGAGCATGTTTATCATTTTGAGTTGGGTATCCACCCTCCTTAAGGCATCGTCTGACCTGAAGATATCCTTTTTCTGTAAGAATTTCACCGAATCTAATAACCTAAGGGTTAAATCTAGGGAATATTAGTTACTGCAGTTTATAAGTTTCCGTTCTGTTGAAAATCACTTTAATTGGCATCTATTCCCTAGCCTGTGGAATCTCGTTGAGTTTGTTCTATGAATACTCGAAATTTATCACGAAATAACCGTTTCAGGCTTGACTCATGCCCTCCCCTTATATCTAATCACTCGCAGGACTCTATTCCTGTTTGCAGAGAACGATTATATCGCTTTGCGACCTCCGACCCACATAATTACTCATAACTAGCAGAGGGTACTTCAAATTGCATTACGAAAGCTTGTATATTTCATAAGCCTATTTTATTTCAACACGATTGTGATCCATATCAAAATGATATACATTTTTAGCAGAGAACTCGTATTATTCAGCCAAAATTGCTTAATGTTTCAATAAAAATTATCCGCACGGGAAAATGCTAAATTAAGACTGCGAATATGTCTCTCTAACTAGCTCAATTATTACAATGAAATAGCGGCTTGGCTGAACAATATAGTCATCTTATATTAATATAGTCATTGTAATTTTTATTTATAATAATCGGGAAATGTTGTTGTATTTATCGGAATTGCAGTGAACTTATTCTGAGTCCAATACACTCTTTTCCGACTTGGGAAACTTCACAAACTTTGCAAACGGTATCTTTGAATTGCGGGTGATAACTAGCGCCACAAAGAGGACACTTTATCTCTGGCTTTCCGCGGTAAATCGGCGTGTAAGTTGAGGCGCACAGCGAGAACGGATTGTGTTCGTCATAGGCCAGTTGGTGCTCGTCCACTGGATTCTTATCGCAGGCCTGAAAGTAAATAGATTTTCATTGAAATTCCGTGGCTACTTTCATCTTTTCGGAGGGGCTATTCATAAAAATAACACATTACACGAGGGAAAATAAAAATTATGCGAAGTATGAGGCTTTCTCTGTCAATATAGCAATTTGTTTCCCTGAACATTTCGGATACATATTTCTTCTAATCAGTCTGATCTTACAAGTTAAGAGAACTTTCTGTGAATCTTTTTCGACTTTTTTCTTCAGAATGTAGAATTTACATTTTTTTTAAAACTATTTATGGCTTGGAATGGAAAAACCGCATTTGAAAATTTCAATTGGAAACGAAGATTTCTTTTTTTTTAGCTTGATGAGGCTTTGAATCTATTTGAAAATTTGTAGAGTAGAGAGGGATATTTTTGCAATCTAAAAACAGCGGCGGTATAGGGATCAAATATTTAAACAGCTGGAAAAGTGTAATACATGACTATATCATGCTATTTCAAATGAATAACCATTTTTTTTTTACTGCTTAAATATTTGAGCTCCTCATTACTGATTTTGGCTTTGAATTCTACACACATTCTTATAAATTCTGTGGAATCTGAAATTAAATTAAAAGCGTCGCATTTTGGGCCAAAAATAAATCATTCAATTATTTCGCTGAATGATTTATTTTTTTTTAAATTAGAATTTCAAGTTGCATTCAAAATTGAAGTACAAATGTAAATGATACGGCTTTTCTAACTTGTCGTTTAAGCCTGCGTTACATATACATCGTATTTTTTTTGTGCGATTTTTAATCCAATATAAATATCTTCTGAAAACCAACTGCTCCTTAGTTATTGAGAATATAAATTTGAAAAAATTCACTGGAAGTTAATTTTTTAACTCAAGCAGTAGTAACATTTGGGTGATTATGAGAAGTATCAGAGGGTTGCAGGAAAAAATCGCTGAAAAATATTTAAAAGATATAGGGCATTCCATTCCAACTCGGTCAACGGCTGACCCTCACATTTTTTTAGCGGCAATTTTTTATGTTGTTCTTCCAACTCAAAAATGCATGCAGACATTTTTTCAGATTTCTTTTCATCGAAATTTTTGAGTTGTGAATAATTAAAGCTATCTGAAAAATGCCCTAATTTTGAAATCCCAAAAAATTCTGAAAAATACTATGATGTGCAAGAAAACGTTTGAACCATAGATCAGAGTGGGCCGGGACCTGCTGCTTTTTTTTTCCATTTTATAATATTATTCAAAGAATTTTTAAACGTTATATAAACAACGCTTCGATTTAAAAATCTCAAAAATACTTTGACAAACAACAACATTTTTGACAAGAAAAAAGAGGAAGAAGACCTTTTTCAAATTTTTTTTTTCATTGTATAATATTAATTAAAGGTATTTCAAACGTTAAGAAAAACACCCCGATTAAAAAATCTCTAAAAAAAGTAAACTAAAAAATACTTTGTTTATTTATTTATTTATTATTATTCTGAAAAAAAAAAAAATTCTGCCGTCGGGTTCTATGTGAAAAATTACATATGGAGGTCCAGACACACACTTTTGCGGGTTTAATAAAAGAATCTGAATTTTTTTTTTTGGGAATATGTATATATACGTATTAGGGTATCATGACAGCTTTTTTGAGATTTTTGAATCGAAGCGTTGTCTATTTAACGTTTAAAAAACCTTTGAATAATGTTATAAAATGGAAAAAAATAACAAGAGGTCTCGGCCCACTCTGGCCTATGATTCAAACGTTTTGTTGCACATCATAGTATTTTTGAGAATCTTTTGAGTTTTTTAAATCAGGGCGTTTTTTAGATAGCTTTAATTATTTATAACTCAGAAATTTCAATTTAAAAAATCTGAAAAAATGTCTGCATGCATTTTTCAATTGGAAGAATAACATAAAAAATTATCGCGAAAAAAAATATATGAGGGTCAGCCGTTGACCGAGTTGGTATGGAATACCCCATATATTTTAGATATATCGGATATTTTTTGACGAAAAATTCTATGCCTCGCATCTATTTCAGAATAGACGCTAAAGACATGCAAATGAAAAATATATCGGAAATATATCTAAAATATACTTATTGTGTATTTCTGACATTCAAAACTGCGCAGTTATGTATCTGCTATATTTTTTGGAAATACAGTAAAACCTCGCTTATCCGGCCCTCGATTAACCGAGACTCCGCGTTATCCGAGGCACCGGACTCATCCGAGCACTCCGCGTTAACCGAGGTGTACGCTCGGATAATACGGAGAAACTCGGATCAAACGGATGAAGCTGCTACGACCACGCTGAGTCGTTCGCGTTTGCTACATTGTTGTTTACACGCGCATAAAATTGTTGCTACAAGTTCGGTGTGTCCCTCGCTTGCGAGCTACAATAAAACAGTTGGGACTGAACAGTCAACGGGAGAGCAAAGATTTTGAGTTGTGTGTGTTTCCGTATTATCCGAGTTTTCGCTTATCCGAGATACCTCCTCCCCACATTACCTCGGATAACCGAGGTTCTACTGTATGCAATTTATATGGATTTGGACACGGAAAAATATGCGCAAAGTAATGATTTTTTTTAGCTTGCAGTGAAATATATGCTCGAGGCGTAGTCTTTTTTTTTACTCCAGTAAAGGTGAAAATCTTTTGCCCCATGACTATTGTACAAAAATATAAAATTTCATCATGACTACAATGTTTTTATACTAAATGTAAATCAAACAGGAGTTCTGCAATCGTTATGCGCATAATCTCGAGTGCAAACACCTTTAATTTCAATCCATAGATATTCAAATTACCTGAAGAATCTTGCGAACTTGTTGAGCAATTTCCGCTCTGGGTCCCAACTCCAGCAGTTTTCTTGCGAACGAACCCGTAGTCTTGTAATTCTTCAGTTTAAAGAACATATTTACAGCAGTCCTAAGCGTGAGGATCTGATGAACGGGTTGCAAATTACAGTGAGTGAAATACGCAGCCATTTCGCAGACTCTCTTCTGTTCCGCGAGAGTTCCCTTCGGCGAATTTTTCCTCTCGCTTTCCATCTTCAAGCCCAATATATATTCTCTACATATTTCAATGAGTTGCTGAGCTTCAGCGATATCTTGTCTCGTGTCAACAACGAGGAGCGGAACGCTCAGTAAAATTGCCTGAAGTTTCTCGATAGCTTCTACAAACTTTCCTCCGGTCGTCAGCTGATAACAGACCTGCAATCGCTGCACCAGCTCTGTAAGATGCAAACCCACAGCAGGAAGTCCTGTCTTCGGCGACGCGTCTTTCCAATTTCTTTGCGGATAAGCGTAGAGCGAAGGAATGCTTGGAAGGGAGGCATAACTGGTGCGAGCACGAGCAAAAGTGCTCAGGAAGTGATTTTGATAAACTTCGAACTCCGTAACGCCGACCTGATCGTTTAATAAGCGAAAAGCGGTTTCAAAGGATCCTGCGAGGATATGATCGACCGCAAGCTGAGAATTGTTGACCCAGTGTTGGAAGGTTGGAACTCCTTTCGTCGGGGGAGAATAATAACCGTCTTCGGCGGCTGCGACTGTTGTTTCCAATTCTGGAGGAAGATCGACGTCTTCGACTTCCCAACCTGCACCGTCTTCGCCTTCTACTCCAGGCTCGCCCTCAACGCCCTCTTCGTCGTCAATTCCGAGCTCGTCATCGGCTCCCCAGCCTTCTACAGGAGTGGAATCCTCCTCGACCGCCAGAGCTGCCGCTACTTGGCTCTTTCCTCGAGACATCATTGCACCCTCGAAGAAACCCTTCGACACTGTGAGAAGAGGCCAGTTATTTTCAGCCTGTTGCACAGGAACTGGAGGACGAAGGTAAACCGCTCCGCGCTCCAAATCTCCGAGCTCTTCCTTCACAGGTTCATTTTGGGAATCGTCGTCTTCGTTCGCGATTCCGTGGATCTTTTCCGTGACGAAAGCGAGCGAATTTTGGCCAGAATTCTGCAAATAAAAAAAAACATAATAAGGATGTGATTAATTTTTTTTTTTGATTTGGGAATGTTGTAAACTTTAATTAGTTAAAGAAAATTATTTGAAACGTAGATTAAAAATTGGTGGTATTAAGATGATGTGCTATACATCGTTTCTCTCTGTCACATCATCATAAATGCGAGTGCGATTGCCGAATAATTCCGAAGTGTTATTTTCCGCCGCGGTTAATTTTTCGAGTAAAATATGCATACTTCGCGTCTTTTGGTTTAAAAATCAATTGTAACCAAGAACAACGCTTTACAGTTTCCATTACGACTAAGCACATCATTAGCTGAGTAGCACATCATCTTAAAATGAGACTGTACAGTGATTTTTTAATTTTCTGACTTTGTTAACTATTTTTATTTTGATTTGTTTATTTTCATAATATACGTATTATACGCATTTGATGCATTTGGAGATAATGGTAGAGAAAAGAGAGAAAAAATAATCGCTTTCTGCAAAGCAAAATTATTTTCTAAAAGTTAACAAAAATGAAAGCACCTAGAAACGCTCAGACGAATTGTTTTTTTCATTTCTGCAAATAAGTCGGGTTTTCTGTGAGAAATATTTTGCAAGACAAGTAAATGCATTTGTTTGGTTAAAAAGCATTAATAACATCCCCTGAATGACTGTAACAACTTATTTGAAACCTAGAAAAATAGAATTAAGGATTTCCTAAAAAGTACTTACTCGAAGAATTTTAGCGCGTTCGTAAATATCTCCCAGTAAAAGGCTACCTTGATACTGTCCACAAACATCTTTCCTTATTTCCGCGATTTTCGTCATTTTCCTCAATTTGTCAAGATTGCCAGTAATTAAATAGAGGAAAGCGAGTTTCTCGAAGTTCTTAGTTCTTTGATAGCACATCTCGACGACCTGATGATTTCCTTGTAGCAGAGCAGCTTCCGCAAGATTTTCCCAGCAGGATTTTTGATCCAGAGTTCTCGCAGCTTCTAGAGCGACTTCTATGTTTCCACATTCCAAAGCGAGTCCAAATCTCGTTTTCTCGTCTTTTACAAAATGCAGAGCGACTTCTGGATATCCTTTTTGCTGTAAATAGGCTATTATCGATTGCCCGACCAAATTTGCAGTCCGAACCATGTGCAAAACTTCCTCGTACTTTCTGTTTATCAGAGCGAGCTTAAATTTGTATTCTGTGGGATCGATTCTCAATATTCTTGGCCTGCACTCGCGATCTAAGCAGTACACTTGATTTCCTTTGACTCTAGTGACGTAAATCGGCAAATCGAGAGTTCTGATGATTCCGTGATCGCCGGTATTGATTGCGTATTTAATATGATTGCTGGTCGTGTAAATAAAGACGCCAGAATCGTCCCAAGCACCGGATTTTACTCTGGTGTTTTCGCAGATCGTGCACAAAGTCTCGAGCTTGCGATTGCAGATGGTTACGACATGTTTAGCGAGCAAAGCAACGTGTGACATATCGCTCGACCAAACAACGTAGCGGCACTTGGAGATCTTCACTTCAGCAAGTGTTCGCTTTTGCTGGACGTCAAAGAGAATCACTTGGTCCAGATCGCGAAGCAAAAGCATTCCTGTTCCGGCATAAAAGATCTCGTCGCAGTTTGGTATCTGCACTTTTTTCGTCACTTCGTTCTTCAAATTCTTGATTACGAGCTGTAATAAATTTAAAAAATGGTAAGTAAGACTTTTTTTTGTATAAATTATATCTTTAAAACGTCTGTAAATAAAATTTCTTTCGAGAAAATCAATACAATCAAATCCTGAAAAAAAATTAACGGATTGAAAATTATTGTTTGGTTTTATTGAACAACCAATTTTGAAATTAGTTGTCAATTTTGCGCGTCGTGAACTTAAATAATTTGAAAAATAGAAATCAAATAACAGTTATTCGCCTTGCAACATTTATCACAAAGTTTCTTATGTAAAGAAGCTAATTCTTGATAACAAGCAAGAATAAATAAATACAGTCGATTCGAATCTTTGAAAAGATTGTAAGACAAATTAATTTATTTTGTATTTAAAAAAACCTTTGAAATCAATTAACCACTTCAAAATTGTAAACTAATACGGTATTCTCGAGAACAGTGACAAAATTTAGCTGATATTTCTTTTATTTACTAACGTCAGCTTAATATTTATAAACGTAATAAGGAAACCAAACTTCTTGACGATAAAAACCTAATTTTATTATATTTTTGGAAAATTAAATTTTTCGTCCAAATTTAGAATAAAAAGTTCATATTGTAAATGATTGTGTGTTTTGATTTAGATACCCACCTCTTTTCAAGGAATCGTCCGAACAATTCTTCTCAATTGGTAAGTAGTGTAGGCGGCCGTTTTTTAGTAGATAATAATTTTGAAGTAAGCGGCTTCGTATCGGCCCAAAAGGAATTAGGAAACAAATTAAATAATTTTTTCCCCCACTCTTTTTGACGTTTCGGTCACAATGTGCGGACTTTTTTCAGATTTTTAATATAATTTTCACTTTAGATCATGTGTTTTAAGGAGACCCTCCAATTAAAAAATTGTAGGTACGATGCGTAAACCGAGTGCTTACTGATTTACAGTAACGGTCTATAAAATCGTATCTAATTAATTTAGCATGATATACACATTGGCCGTTTTACAAGAAGAGTATGAACCGAATCGGGCACAAATCATGCCATTATATAATTCTTCTCAATATTGCATTGATTCATGCTCCTCAAAGCTTAAACTCGAGGTGCTAACCACACAATAAACTATAAAAAAAATAAGCGCGGTCAATCCTCAGTCGCCTAATCAACATCTAATATTAGCAATATATATCCAGAAAACACAGCGAAAGAAATTTCCTTCGGATTCCTTGTAAAAAGGTGCATATCGAGAGCAAAACACACATTTTTGCATGTTTAAAATCAGAATAAACAGTTTTTTTTTACAGATCCTAATATTTTACATATATTTTGACGTCTAGAAGTTAAAATGTGATAAAACATGAACTTTACCGAGTAGACTCTGTCGAGAACAGCGAAACGATTCCTCGCCACCCAAATCGCAGTAACTCCGGATCCTCTTTTCGTCTCAGGATCAGTATTTGAGTCTCCGTCTCGTGGAATCATGTACAAATCATAAGTACTATTATCAATATTCGCCGCAGACCTCGTGCAAATTAGTACAGCATTTTCCGCCTGATTATAGGACATGCTGTACGCAGGAGTCTTTCCACCTCCTCGGATTTGCATCACAGACATATCTTTCGACGTAGTGAAGTCTAATTTACGAAGGAATCGCTCCTTAACGTAGTACAAAAGATTTCCATGTACAGCGTAAGCCGGACGTTCTCTCTCAAGCTTGAAAATAATCATTCCTGAGTCATGACCAGCTGCGAAAAGATTCAACGTTGGATGAGCAGCCAAAACCCAGAATCTCTCGTGTTCCCTCCTAAAAGTATTGAGGGAAGTTCTTTTGGCCATATCCCAGACTCTTATACTCTTGTCCTCGGAATTCGAGAGGATAAGATCCTGCCTAGGGTGAAAAAGTACGCAGGAAACATTGTTGTAATGTCCTCTGCAAGTGTCAACTTCCCAGGCTTTCATATCGTTCATTCTCCACATTTTGATCTGGCGATCGTCGGCTCCGGAGACTATGAGAGGCAAAGTAGGATTGAAAGCCGCCCAATTCACACCTCGATCGTGTCCTTCGAGTACGTGACGTACCTAGAAATGGAAAATTACAATTATTCTAAGCTACCATCAATTAACTGAATCGTCAATTGATGCAACAGTTTTTAGTTTGTATTCTGTATGCAAAATCGCCATAATTCATTAAAATTGTAAGTAACCAGATATTATCCGTAAATTCAGATTCATAATTCGTTTTAGATGCAAATTAACGGTAATTTCTGCTTCACTAAAAAATAATTTCTTTAAATGATATTAATAAAATAATCATATTAAAATCTCAACTTGGGACTATCAATTTACTATGAATTGATATTTTAGCATTTACAGAAATGCAGAAATAGCCTTCGTTTAAATAGAGCTTGCAAATTACGGTAATTATTAGTAAATGAAGTAGTTTTATAAATATATTTTTAGGAGCTTAAATTTAATTACGATCCTAATTGTTTTTTGCTTCCTCATAGAGGAAGCTTTGTTTTCGTAAAAAAATTTGTTTTTCAAGATTTTCATGTCAGGACACTCAGAATGGTCCAAAACGTCGAGAAAAGTGGTTTAGAAAAAAATTTCGGATGGATGTATGTATGTACGTGTGTGTGGCACGCTTGCAAAATTCAAACCGCTGTATCTCGAAAACGGCTTTAACAATCAAGCTGAAATTTGGCACGCTGGTAGAGGAGTAACGCCCCTTCTTATGTATATGATTTCGAAAAAATTTTAAAAAACATTCAGATTTTATAAGCCTTTCAATTTTTCGAAAAATGACTGTATGTTCTCTAGCTTTCGCAATTTTTCAGCTAATGAGCTAAATAGTTCTGGACAATTAGAGAAATTAAAAATAAAGGTCGGTGTTGAATTTGAGCGAAATCCATAAAACGTATTAGATTTTATAAAATTTTGAATTTTCGAAAAAAAAATTGTTTTCGTTCGTATTCACGTTAAATTCGAGCAAACCTGCTCAAATCTTTTGCAAGGTTCAATTAACATCCAATGGTACTAGATATTGAATTTGGTGAAGATTGGCAAAGTGGTTCAGATTTTATAAGACATTGAACTTTTCAAAAAATCTCTGTATGTTCTCTAGCTGCCCCCATGTTTTAGATAATGAGCTTAAAGAGTTTTTGACGAATAAAGCAATGAAAAATGACGATCGGTATTGAATTTAAGCGATATACATAAAGCCGTTTAGATTTTATGTAATTTTGAATTTATGACATTTTTTGTTCTCGTACTTCTATAATTTGTATTTAAAATAAGGATGTAAAGTAGAACTTTGCACATTGCTTCGTCAATAATTTTCATCTTTCGCAAAGATTCCTCTATGAGGAAGCCAAAAATAAAATAAAGAAACTTCCTCATAGAGACGGCGTTGCGGAAGATGAAGTTAAGGATGGTATGCAGGTTATCGCGGGGAGGATAGGCAAGGTGGCGCACGACGGGAGACGGAGGTACTGTGCGAACGGCATGCCCATATATGAACAAGAGAGAGGCGAAAAAGACAATGTTTACTTTTAACGTAATATCTTTCTTAAAATGCGGGCACACACTGATTTTTTAATTTCTATGTGAAGCCAAGGCTTCAATGTGTACGAAAAATACATATTTATCATTCTAAGTTCTCTGCCAACATACGCTTTTGCTGATTATACGACAGTCCTCACGCTTCATCGCATACTGCCCATGTTAATTACTGAATTTTGTTAATTTATATCTCAGCAACCATGTGGGTAAAAACATTTTTTAATATATTTAAAAAATTCTACTACTTCTATCTAAAAAAAAAATCAGGTATAAATCTTCAAAACTGTTAACCTGTATAACATCCTTAATGAGAAAGCAATGTGCAAAGTTCTACTTTGCATCCTTTTCTGTTTAATAAAACAAATTTCAATTTTTTTTTGTACGGTTAAATGATTAAAAAATTATCGTAATTTTAAATGGCAATTCCAGACGTACCACAGCATCGGCTTGACCAAAAAGATCCGTGGCTCCTGGATTTTTCAGATGATCTTCGAGGCCTCCAGGTCCTGGAGCAACATTCTTTTTCCTCAATCCCGAAATATCCCAAACTCTGACCGTCTGATCGAGAGAAGCAGATACAATCATATCTTCTGATGGATGGAATTGAGCGCACATCACGTAGTGATTGTGGCCGGTGAGAACACAGATGCAGGTGCGACTTTGCCAATTCCAGATGCGAATAGTTTGATCGTCTGAGGCACTGAGGATCCACGGGTACTCGTGGTGAAAAACGGTCGTTCTGATGTAATCCAGATGGCCCAAAAGGGTGAAGATGCATCGTCGCTGTTTGTAGTTCCATACTTTGATCTTATAATCGTCGCCACCGGAGACAAAAAGTGGTTGTTGGTTGTGGAAGCAAATACCGCGAACAGGACCGTCGTGTTCGTCGAATTTATCGAGTAAGGTGCACATCCGGTAGTCCCAGAGCTGAATGACTCCATTGTGTAAGCTGTAAATTATTCAGGACATTTTAATGCTTTTCCTTCTCAAGAATTTGAAGAATTATTTATGCAAGGAAGAGAGTGGATTTTGTGGCTTTATATTTAAGTGAAAGAGTCGCTCCGTTAACGACGATTACTTTTTGGTGATTCACTAAAAGAATGAAATGAATACCGAGATTATTGACCTCTGAAAAGAGATCACCGGTGCATTGGTAGAAAAGATCGGAAGTTTTTATGTACACTGAAAAAAAAAAAAGTCATTAATTCAATAAATCCATCGTTTGCGGACTGCCAAAAGAAGTATTTTTTAATTAACCGTAGTTCTTATTCGTTCAATCCCATTTAACATTGAAATAATAATATATTATTTTGCAGTTATTCCTTCGATCTCATATGAAATTGCAAGAATTAGAATTCAAATTAAGTTGAAAGCGCTTGTTATTGGCAGCCCGCAAACGATGGATTTATTGAATCAATGACATTTTTTTTCAGTGCATAAACTCGTTAATTGAATTTAATGTACAATTGTGATATAAAATGAATGTACTTTTGCGGTAAAATTAAAGCACATAAAAATTCAAGTACTTTTACAGTCAAATAAAAATAAATGATTGCATTTACTGTAACATGCATTAATTTTACATCACACTTATATATTAAATTCAGTATACCAGTTTATGCACAAAAACTTACAGTACTTGTATATGAAATTGCAAGTCGATTTTTTCGAAGTGTATTAGTTTTTTTATGCAAAATTATGTATGATTATAATTTATTATTATATATTTTTTTCCGAAACTACAAATTTTTTATATGTTAACATTAAAAACCTGTCATTTCGCGAATTTATCGATAGAGTGCACATTCGGAAGTCCCAGATCTTAATGACTCCATTGTGTAAGCTGTAAATTATTCAGGACGTTTTAACGTTTTTCCTTCTCAAGAATTTCAAGAATTATTTATGCAAGGAAGAGAGTGGATTTTGTGGCTTTATATTTAAGTGAAAGAGCCGCTCCTTTAATGACGATAACTTTTTGGTGATTCGCTAATAGAATGAAATAAATACCGAGATTATTGACCTCTGAAAAGAGATCACCGATACATTGTTAGAAAAAATCGGAAGTTTTTATGTATAAACTCGTCAATTAAATTTAATGTACAATTGTGATATAAAATGAATGTACTTTGGCGGTAAAATTAAAGCAAATTTTAAAAATTCAAGAACTTTTACACTAAATTATAAATAAATTATTGCATTTACTGTAACATACATTAATTTTACATCAGACTTGTATATTAAATTCAGTATACCAGTTTATGCATAAAAACTTACAGCACTTGTATATGAAATTGCAAGTCGATTTTTTCGAAGTGTACTAGTTTTTTTATGCAAAACTATGTATCATTATAATTCATTATTATATCATTTTCCGAAACTACAAGTCTTTTTTATGTTAACATAAAAAACCTGTAATTTCGCGAATTTATCGATAGACTGCACATTCGGAAGTCCCAGATCTTAATGACTCCATTGTGTAAGCTGTAAATTATTCAGGACGTTTTAACGTTTTTCCTTCTCAAGAATTACAAGAATTATTTATGCAAGGAAGAGAGTGGATTTTGTGGCTTTATATTTAAGTAAAAGTGTCGCTCCTTTAACGACGATTACTTTTTGGTGATTCACTAATAGAATGAAATAAATACCGAGATTATTGACCTCTGAAAAGAGATCACCGATACATTGTTAGAAAAAATCGGAAGTTTTTATGTATAAACTCGTCAATTAAATTTAATGTACAATTGTGATATAAAATGAATGTACTTTGGCGGTAAAATTAAAGCAAATTTAAAAAATTCAAGAACTTTTACACTAAATTATAAATAAATTATTGCATTTACTGTAACATACATTAATTTTACATCAGACTTGTATATTAAATTCAGTATACCAGTTTATGCATAAAAACTTACAGCACTTGTATATGAAATTGCAAGTCGATTTTTTCGAAGTGTACTAGTTTTTTTATGCAAAACTATGTATCATTATAATTTATTATATCATTTTCCGAAACTGCAAGTCTTTTTTATGTTAACATAAAAAACCTGTAATTTCGCGAATTTATCGATAGAGTGCACATTCGGTAGTCCCAGATCTTAATGACTCCATTGTGTAAGCTGTAAATTATTCAGGACGTTTTAACGCTTTTCCTTCTCAAGAATTACAAGAATTATTTATGCAAGGAAGAGAGTGGATTTTGTGGCTTTATATTTAAGTGAAAGAGTCGCTCCTTTAACGACGATTACTTTTTGGTGATTCACTAATAGAATGAAATAAATACCGAGATTATTGACCTCTGAAAAGAGATCACTGATACATTGTTAGAAAAAATCGGAAGTTTTTATGTATAAACTCGTCAATTAAATTTAATGTACAATTGTGATATAAAATGAATGTACTTTGGCGGTAAAATTAAAGCAAATTTAAAAAATTCAAGAACTTTTACACTAAATTAAAAATAAATTATTGCATTTACTGTAGCATACATTAATTTTACATCAGACTTGTATATTAAATTCAGTATACCAGTTTATGCATAAAAACTTACAGTACTTGTATATGAAATTGCAAGTCGATTTTTTCGAAGTGTACTATTTTCTTATGCAAAACTATGTATCATTATAATTTATTATTATATCATTTTCCGAAACTACAAGTCTTTTTTATGTTAACATAAAAAACCTGTAATTTCGCGAATTTATCGATAGAGTGCACATTCGGCAGTCCCAGATCTTAATGACTCCATTGTGTAAGCTGTAAATTATTCAGGACGTTTTAACGCTTTTCCTTCTCAAGAATTACAAGAATTATTTATGCAAGGAAGAGAGTGGATTTTGTGGCTTTATATTTAAGTGAAAGAGTCGCTCCTTTAACGACGATTACTTTTTGGTGATTCACTAAAAGAATGAAATGAATACCGAGATTATTGACCTCTGAAAAGAGATCACCGATACATTGTTAGAAAAAATCGGAAGTTTTTATGTATAAACTCGTCAATTAAATTTAATGTACAATTGTGATATAAAATGAATGTACTTTGGCGGTAAAATTAAAGCAAATTTAAAAAATTCAAGAACTTTTACACTAAATTATAAATAAATTATTGCATTTACTGTAACATACATTAATTTTACATCAGACTTGTATATTAAATTCAGTATACCAGTTTATGCATAAAAACTTACAGTACTTGTATATGAAATTGCAAGTCGATTTTTTCGAAGTGTACTAGTTTTTTTTATGCAAAATTATGTATCATTATAATTCATTATTATATCATTTTCCGAAACTACAAGTCTTTTTTATGTTAACATAAAAAACCTGTAATTTCGCGAATTTATCGATAGAGTGCACATTCGGAAGTCCCAGATCTTAATGACTCCATTGTGTAAGCTGTAAATTATTCAGGACGTTTTAACGTTTTTCCTTCTCAAGAATTACAAGAATTATTTATGCAAGGAAGAGAGTGGATTTTGTGGCTTTATATTTAAGTGAAAGTGTTGCTCCTTTAACGACGATTACTTTTTGGTGATTCACTAATAGAATGAAATAAATACCGAGATTATTGACCTCTGAAAAGAGATCACCGATACATTGTTAGAAAAAATCGGAAGTTTTTATGTATAAACTCGTCAATTAAATTTAATGTACAATTGTGATATAAAATGAATGTACTCTGGCGGTAAAATTAAAGCAAATTGAAAAAATTCAAGAACTTTTACACTAAATTAAAAATAAATTATTGCATTTACTGTAACATACATTAATTTTACATCAGACTTGTATATTAAATTCAGTATACCAGTTTATGCATAAAAACTTACAGTACTTGTATATGAAATTGCAAGTCGATTTTTTCGAAGTGTACTAGTTTTTTTATGCAAAACTATGTATCATTATAATTTATTATTATATCATTTTCCGAAACTACAAGTCTTTTTTATGTTAACATAAAAAACCTGTAATTTCGCGAATTTATCGATGGAGTGCACATTCGGTAGTCCCAGATCTGAATGACTCCATTGTGCAAGCTGTAAATGTTTCGGGATGTTGTAATACTTTGTCTTCTTAAGAATTTCAAGGATTATGTATGCGCGGAAGAGAATGGATTTGATAGCTTTATTTTCAAGTGAAAGAGCCACGCCTTCAACAAGGATTATTTTTTGGTGATTCACTAAAAGAATGAAGTGAATACCGAGAGTATTGACCTTTGGAAAGAGATCACCGGTACTGTTAAAGAAAAAAGAACCAGTTATTTCGCGAAGCTAGTCAGGTTCACGCGCGGAAGATTATTCTTTTCGACAAAGTAACGGGTTGAATGACAATTCATTAGGTAAACACGGATTTAGGTAGCCGGAGGCGAGGAACTAAAAAATCAGGTCATTTAGCGCGTAGGAAAAAAACATTGGTGGGAGTGTACGCTCGGCCCTCGGGCACGTGTATATAGATCACGGGAGTATCCGTGAACCGACAGTTCTTTTCGCGATTTTATTTGATTAAGTAATTCAAGCCTTAAGCTATAATGAAGACTTGTATCATACCATTATTTGTAAGTATCAATTACGACTTATTAGTAGCGATAGAGTTAAATTAACAATTGGTTCCAACCCTTTCGGCAAAGAACGGTCCGTTTAAATAAAGTCTGGATTTACGTTTCGACTCTCATCCGAATCCTCTTCAGAAGCATATTTTAACATCTATAATTACATATATCAATAATTACATAAGCAGCAGTGACAAATACAGCAAAACAAGTGTGTTGGTACATTATTTTCTTTGAGTTTTTTTTTTGCCTAATTTACGATAAATAGTTATTAGCATTAAATTAACAATACCATTTATTTTACTTTCATACATGATAAATGTTTGTTTTATTCTGAGCATGGCTTGGGGTTTGGGTCATTGACTAACGGCCTTTAGTCTGTGATTTGTAATCATATTTAGAGCTAAAACTGTTTATAAAAAGTATGAAATAATAAATGAAAAGAAATAGAGGAGCAAGATATTTTTATTTCGGTTTTATTATGAGTACACATTTTTATTGACTAATTGAAATGGGAGTAAACAGTTCTTAATGATAATTTGAAATAGGATTTAGTAGTTTTCTATGGAAAATAAAAAATTATGTTGAATATTAAATCTGCTAAATTTCGAGTTTTATTTCATTTTTTTAGCAGCTTCTCTTTTACACTTTATTTCTAGTATTACTTTGTATATTACAATGTAAAGGGGTTTAATTTACTATCAACATTAGAATAAATAAGTTTCTTTATAATATTTGTTTTTTTCAGCTTTTTTTGGCAGTGAATGGAGCATGGGCAACATTTCCCTTGCCATACATTCAGCTTGGTATACTACCACACCCACATCAATTTATTCCCCATCACCCTCAACAAAGATTTGGAGCACAGCAACCATTTTTTGTGTATCCACAATTTAGAAGAGATTTCTTAGAGGTTTATCAACCCCTGACCTATGCTCAGCCTGAGAGATACGATTATTTCCAGTATCCACAAGCCCCAAGATATCCTGCGTATCCTGCATATAATTCAGTACCTGAAAATGCTCATAATTCTGTAGTGGAATATATTTATCAACAAACACCATTGCATCCCATACCAAGCAGTTTGGGAGATCCTATGATACATCGAGAACCAGTAGTACAAATTTTTAATAAAGTTGCTGAAGAATCTGAGGCTGAAAAAATTACCCAACAACCTGAGGAAATTACTGAAGCTTCAAAACCTGAAGAAGTGACAATGAATCCTATAAAGTCCACTGACAATTCAGAATCTGAGGAAATGATGACAAATCCAACAAATGTCAATGGCAATTCAGAAACTGAGGGAATGATGACAAAATCAACAAATGTTAATGGCAATTCAAAATCTGAGGGAATGATGACAAATCCAACAAATGTCAATGGTAATTCAGAAACTGAGGGAATGATGACAAAATCAACAAATATTAATGGCAATTCAGAATCTGATGAAATGATGACAAATCCAACAAATGTTAATGAGAATTCAGAATCTAAGGGAATGATGACAAAATCAGCAAATATTAATGGCAATTCAGAATCTGAGGAAATGATGATAAATCCAACAAATGTTAATGACAATTCAGAATCTGCGGGAATGATGACAAATCCAACAAAAGTTAATGACAATTTGGAATCTGAGGGAATGATGACAATTCCAACAAATGTTAATGACAATTCAGAATCTGAAGGAATGATGACAAATCCAACAAATGTTAATGACAATTCAGAATCTGAAGGAATGATGACAAATCCAACAAATTTTAATAACAATTCCAACATTGCAGATATGACAACAAACTCAACTGATATTGATGATGATTCAAAATCTGAAGAAGTTACGATAAAACCTATAAATTTTGTGTCTGAACATCAGTCCATGGAACCTATGGAGCACAATAATGCTGAAAATATAACCACTCAGTCTACAGACGATCATGGGTCTGATGCAACCACATCAACGGAAGAAACACTAACTGAATGAACGACAAACACTTAAAAATTATGTTAAATGGCTGAACTACGCAAATACGAAGCATCGAAGTTGTGATATATTTTTAAGTAAAAAATCAAATCTTCATATACTATTTATTGTAAACAAAAATCAAATAAAGTATGAAATATGAAACAAATGTCAATCACCTGTCAATGGATTAGGGATCATTTATTTTTACACGAATTTTGGAAGCAAAGTAGAAATCGCTGGAGTTTGGAATTTGAATAGCGCAAAAACAAAGAAATGTATAATTTGGCAGATGTCAGAGGAGTAAAGGGTTAAAACTTAAAAGAATTATAACAAGATGTTAGCGTGTCAAATGGGGGTTACTTACCTAGCGAGTACCCAGGGTCGCTTCGGATGGAACGACAGTCCCTTGACCCGAGCAGATTTTGTCTCGAATTTCGTTAACATTTTTACTCCTTATCGTTTAATTTTGGAAATTAAACGATCATCACCGCCCAGGCGGTTCTTTTAATTGTAGTTATTGCTTACAGCCGAAAACTGAGACACGTCACTTGTTCACGTTCGCCAACTGTGCTATCGAGGACCGGCCGCCATCTTGGATTTCCGGCGTTGCTCGAAGCGCATGCGCAATTTTCAAGCTAAGCGGTCGTTTAAACAAAACTAATGTCCATAAAATAATTAATCAATAAATACTCTATTATTAAACAAAGGAAATAGTCAGAATTACGAATTTAATACATCGAAGACTCTATTTATGTTAGAGAATCAATATTATAACAGTTTTTTTTTAAATCTTGAACTGTTTGTAAGGTTTTCTCAACGTTTTAGAACTTTTTGGATAAAATAAATAATTTCTTCAATCTAGTATTAAGTATAATAACCAATAAGGAACGAACATCGAGGCTGAAGGACTTCGGTCAATGGACAATAATAGTAATAATAAGGTGATACTTACAGAATGTAAAGAGGTCAATAAAATGTCGTTTTACTACTACCAAAGAATATGGATATGCCTAGAAGAACACTTCCCGTACTTTCGTTGAAGCCAGAAAAGTTGGGGTGCTCGGACAAGCTTTCACCCCAGCTGCTAGGATGTCGCTAGTAGCGTTGTATAGCTGTGTGCTGTACGTGTAGCTCACGTACAGAAACACACAAGCTTACACCTCGGCAACAGGCTTGGCTCCGCCTTGCATCATGCCTCCTGCGCTGCTATTCGTTTAAAAGTTGGGGTGATTCTGTCTCTCTCGCTCCCGTTATGTTTAGCGAGTCGGGGTGATCATGCTGACTCTCTCGCTCTCGTTCTGTTTAGCGAGTCGGGGTGATCATGCTGACTCTCTCGCTCCCGTTCTGTTTAGCGAGTTGGGGTGATGATGCTGACTCTCTCGCTCTCGTTCTGTTTAGCGAGTCGGGGTGATCATGCTGACTCTCTCGCTCCCATTCTTTTCAGCGAGTCGCGGTGATCATCCTGACTCTCTCGCTCCCATTCTGTTCAACGAGTCGGGGTGATCGTGCTGACTCTCTCGCTCCCGTTCTACTATATGGTTTTTTTCCCATCCGAAAGTGATTTTTTAATGAAAGTGATATCCGGTAAAAATTACATATTTCATCAACAATCAGTTTCCACAATTTATATACAACTTGTCTAGAAGATATTATACGAGAATCGAGTTGGTGTAGCAAAAAAGACGCTGGCTCCGTAAAGTGTAGTTTTGAGTTCAAAACACCATTTTTTCCCCCCTGTATGTTAATTAATATCACCAATTAATATCCCGGATATGGAAAGAATAACATACATACTAGACATTGACAAGCGATTGTAGTTAACATTCAGGAAGAAGAAAAAAAAAAAAAAAAAAAAAAAACCCGGAGTTTTGAACCCAAAACTACATCTTTCGAGTCCAGCGTTCTACCTGCAACACCAACGAAATTCTCGTACAATACTTTCTAGGCAAGTTCTATATAAATTGTGGAAACTAATTGTTGATAAAATATATACTTTTTACCGGATATCACTTTTAACTAGATTAAGTTACGATATAAATGAATTAAATTATAATGTAGCAATAGCGAGAAAAAAAGAAAATTGTTATTACTGGGATTCGAACGCACGACGTTCCGCTAAATATGAAGGAAGGTGGGGAAATTCCCCTACCTTCATCCTACAGACAGCCTTCAGTCCCAACTGTCCGCCTAGTAGGCGGAGTTAATTGATCGGTCTACCGTGGTGCCATCCTGCGGTAGATTTATACGCAGAAAGTTTTGCTTCAAGCCGTCCATAAGAAGTGTTCTTCTAGGCATATCCATATTCTTTGCTACTACTAAATAATTTCTCTGAATTTCAAGATTCCGAATTATTCTGAAAATATTTTATTTTATTAGTCGAGAGTTTTTAAAATGTATAGAAATCTTAATATTCTCTTCTTATTTTACTTTATATATATTAAGGAGGGTGGATACCCAACTCAAAATGATAAACATGCTCTCAAATTTTTGGAGGATATTCGTAGATAAAAATTACATCTCCATGCCAAATTTCATGTTAATCGTCTAGATGGTTATCGAGAAATTAATTACTGAAATTACCCTCTTATGCATGGGCAACATAGCGAAAACTATGCGCACCTTCAACGTTATGCTCGAAAGTATAATAAAAATGATAAACAATTGTTGATAATAGAACCAAATCATTCCTTGTATTTTCGAAAAGAAATTTTACGAAGACCGAAATGATTCGTCTGCTTGGTTGCCGAGAAAACGTAAAAACAAAACTGCTGGAATAGTACAACAATGTACTCCAGTGAACGCGTGTCACGGACTTCTCTCTCGCACACTACCTCCCCGGCAAACCGCTCACCTCCCCGCCAGAAAGACGGTATCCACCCTCCTTAAACCGAATTCTTGAATATACTTTGCCTCTTTGGAATAACCTTACGAAATTTTCAGAAGAAATAAATTACTCTCATCTACTATCAGCATTAGTAAGAGAAATTGCAGATATTTGAAACGATTCCCTTATATTTTCTGAAATATTCTAAACAGTATTTTGTTTAAATTTGTGTTTAAAAATAAATCTGCGGAAAAATCTGCACATTATGGGTTAGACGTAGAAAAAAGGCTATAATGTCTCAAAAATCATCTTTCAATATTCTGAAGAATATTAGCAAAAAAATTATGCATTCTATACATATCTATATTTTGTAAATGTCTGAAAAATTTTGATTAAAATGTCGGAAAATTTATGAAAATCTTTCAACTGACCCATCTATAGTTTTTCAAAGGAATTTTTAGAGAAATATGTAGCCTTCAATTTCAAAATGATTCCACTCTAACTTTGGTCATATTCGTGATCATTAAAATTAATTACGAGATTTCCAATCATTTTGGCCGAATTTTAGTCGCCATCTTGGATTCCCGGCATCCTGGAGAAGCGCTTGCGCCATCTTGCGGCTAAAAGCTCAATTCCAACTTCTAATATCGACTGTTCGTTCAATCCACAAAATTGTATGATTAAAAGAAAATTTATTAATGATTTTAAATTTACAGCTTTCCTGAAACTTTACTAATGTTAGAGAATCGATGATATTGAATTTTATCGTTATAGTGCAAGGTTAAAAGGCTTGTCGCTGATTTTGCTATTCAGCATGCAAAATTATTACGCGGTGTTATTCAATAGGCTCGTATTTGGCGCATGTCCATCGTTCATTGGCTAAAGTCGCTCAAGTGGTGGAAATTGCGTCTGTCAACACCTACATTCGCCAAATCTTTCTGCTGTGGCACTTTGATCATTTCAGGAGGTTTTTTCCGATTGAAAAGGCAATAATTGCAAGACTTTTAATAACTTTCCATCGAAGCTTAGCATTCTTGGTGACAGTGCTTTGAAAAATATTTATAGTTTAAGTGACGACTTCACAAAGACATTTAGGAATATGCTAAGAATTGCTGCTATTGTTTTCCTCCACACCACTTTACTTCTGCTATTCTGCTCAGATTTTTCTGTAGAGTGCAAGAAACTTACGTCTCCTACGAAGGAACAGTTGAAGACGGAGAAGCTGCCACCCTGTGCATCTTGCAGAGTGCTTGTTGAAAGCTTTAAGAAGGTAATTTACCCCCTAATAATGCTACAGTAAAGTCTTCCATTTGTTTTTAGTAGAAACCATACTGTTCCACAGCCAATGCAGACAGGAGGGTGACAATATTTTTTTCTCTATTTTTTAATCCATTTCTTCTTTAAAAAAAATCTATTTCTTTTTGAGAAAATTGGTAAAACGGTTCAAAATTGATGGAGTTTACATTTTTTTTTAAACTCATGTTATTGCATTAATTTTTTTAAAACTTGATGAAATTAGCACTAATTTTCTACGTAAATGAAACAGAGTTCATTGATGCTAGATATCTAATTTAGTGACGATTGATAGAAGATTAGGGATTTTATGGGAATTTGAATTTATGTTAATTATTTTTTGACAACTGTAATTTTGCGAAATTTTTATTTTTTAATTCTATTAAAAAAATTAATTTGAAGATATAATTTAAACCACAATAATGCTATAATACAAAGTCAATGCAGACACTAGGATGACAATTTGGATAGAATTCACTTAACGAGAGCTCAAATTAGTTAAGAAATATTTAGAAGTCACGCAACTCCTCAGAAATGTTTATTATCGTCATCAAGAGGATTTAAGAAAATGTATTATATGTCATGCCTTACAATCTATTTGAACTCAAATTTATAAAAGTGCAAAAAATGTTGGTAAAGAATATGGGCATTTAATCGCTCAAATTTCAAGATAAAAGAGTATATCGTTGCTTTCATCCTAATACATTTTTGATACATCAAGTTCCTAAAAATAGACCAAATTTCAGAAGAACATATTGATTTTTAATGGTTGTTCATATACCAAAGCCATTATAATTTTTAACCAAACCAATAAAGTGAACAAAAATCAATATTTTCTTCAAAATTCATACTACACAAAAGTCATTGAAAAAAAAAAAAAATTAGCAGCTGTAACATTAAGCAAAGACTAAAAATTTGTAAGCATTTCGCAACATCTACATATTTTTTACCAAGCTGTAGCTTTTTTGGGGTCAATTTTATGATAACAAGGAATAACAATCTCTGATAAGACCAAGAATGAAAAATACATCTCAAAATATTGTCATATTATTATATTTTAAATAGAATTTATATCTCTTGAATTTGTCAAGTTATTAATTTTCTTAATTTTCTATTTCACAGGGAATTGAAAAAACCAAGAGAGGCAAATTTGAAGGAGGAGACAGTGCCTGGGAGGAAGACAAGTTAAAATCGTATGCCGAGAGTGAAGTACGATTAACAGAAATTCAGGAAAATCTCTGTAAAGATGTAGAAAGAGGAGAGACTCAGTGTCATGCTTTGGCAGAGGAATTAGAGCACACTATAGAAGATTGGTGGTTCAACTATCAAAATACCTATCCAGATATCTATATTTATGTCTGTGTAGAAGTAGCTAAGCGTTGCTGTCCTAAAGATCACTTTGGTCCTGATTGTGAGAAATGTGCTGGCTTTCCAGACAAAGTTTGCAGCAATAATGGCAAATGCAAAGGCTCTGGAACTAGAAAAGGAAATGGACAGTGCCAATGTGACAAAGGATACACTGGAGATAATTGTGGAGCTTGTTCCTTTGGCCACTATGAATCATACAGGGATGAAACAAAATTATTGTGCTCCAGTTGCCATGATGCATGTGCAGGAGCTTGTAAGGGAGCTGGACCGGCGGATTGTTTAGAGAAATGCAAAGAAGGATGGCAAATGATGGGAGAAAGAGGTTGCTTGGATGTCAATGAATGCCTGCAGGGCGATAAATATTGTCCTGGGAATCAATTCTGCGTTAATAAAGCTGGGAATTACTCGTGTTTAGGATGCGACAGAGCTTGCAATGGATGCTCTGGTGATGGACCAGATATGTGCATTAAATGTGCTGATGGATACGAAAAGAAAGATAACATGTGCATAAGTAAGTTAATTTCATAGAAATGTCGAAAATTTTTATATTGTTGAGCTAATTAGGGGTGGGAAACGATTTTGCAAAAATTCTGACGATTATATTACTTCGGAAAATAGTTCTGTAGCCAAGTTAAGTTCGAAGCAGAGTTGTAAATCCCCATTAACTCATGAGATATAGTTTACAGTACAATTTGTTTTGTAATTATGATTTCGTAATAATAATATGTAGTGATTATGAAATAGAGTGTAAACATTTGAATAGATGAAAAAAAAATACTAATTTTCGCTTTAATATTGCAAAGTAGTGAAAAAATGGAAGAAATAAGAAATGCACTACTTTCTAATGTATTACTTTTTGTTCCATTTTTTCAAAAGGATTACCGTGAATTTTTATTGAAAAATAATAATTTTTGCAGCCATTCCAAAGTTTAATCATCGTATTACAATCGCTACATGTTATTATTATAAAATCATAATTATAGAGCTGATCGTATCATCATCATTATTTCTATAAGTATTAGGCATTTACAACCCTGGTTCGAAGGACTGTTTAATTTTGAAACGATGATTCAAACATAAAAATCACAAATAAAGGTCTTGTTTTAGGAAGTCTTTTTATTTTGTTATTTTTGCAATCTGAGATTTCCAATCCGAAATTGAGCAACCTCAATTTCGACACAGAGGTAAAGATCATGGGCGAAATCTCATATAATGACGATAGTGAACTTGAATTTGTAAATTTTATTAGGGCGTAATTTAATGTAAATTAAAATGGAGTATAATTTCGCGATTTATCAATAAATATAAAAAAATTGTATATATATATATAGGGCATTCCATACCATCTCAGTCAACGGCTGACGCTCATATTTTTTTATCGCGGTCATTTTTTATGTTATTCTTCCAACTGAAAAATGCATGCAAACATTTTTTCAGATTTTTTTAAATCGATATTTCCGAGTTATAAATAATTAAAGCTATCTAAAAAACGCCCTAATTTAAAAAACTCAAAAAATTCTCAAATATACTATTATGTGCAACAAAACGTTTGAATCATAGGCCAGAGTGCGTCGAGACCTTCTGCTATTTTTTTTTCCATCTTATAACATTATTCAAAGGTTTTTTAAACGGTACATAGACAACGCTTCGATTCACAAATCTCAAAAAAATCTCAAAAATGCTGTTATGGCTCCCTAATATGTATATATACATATTTCTAACAAAAAAAATTCAGATTCTTTTATTAAACTTGCAAAAGTGTGTGTCTGGACCTCCATATGTACCTTTTCAAATAGAACCTGCCAGCAGATTTTTTTTTCAGAATAATCATAACAAATAAATAAATAAAGTATGCTTTAGTTTTTTTTTTAGAGATTTTTAAAACGTGGTGTTTTTCTTAACGTTTGATATACCTTTAATTAATATTATACAATGAAAAAATAAAAAATTGAAAAAGGTCTTCTTTCTTATTTTCTTTCTGATCAAAAATATTGTTGTTCGTCATAGTATTTTTGAGATTTTTTAGAGATTCTTAAATCAAGGCGTTTTTATTAACGTTTGAAATACTTTCAATTAATATCATAAAATGAAAAAAAATGAAAATGGTTTTCTTCCTCTTTTTTCTTCTCAAAAATGTTGTTCGTCAAAGTATTTTTGAGATTTTTAAATCGAAGCGTTGTTTATTTAACGTTTACAAATTCTTTAAATGATGGAATAAAATGGAAAAAAAATAGTTGGAGGTCTCGGCCCACTCTGATCTATAGTTCTAACGTTTTGTTGCACATCATAGTATTTTTAAGAATTTTTTGGGATTTTTAAATTAGGGCGCTTTTTAGATAGCTTTAATTATTCATAACTCAAAAATATCGATTAAAAAAATCTGAAAAAATGTTTGCATGCATTTTTCAGTTGGAAGAATAACATAAAAAATTGCCGCGCAAATAAAATAAATTTGAGGGTCAGCTGTTGACCGAATTGGTATGGAATGCCCCAAATGTAGTTAAAGATAAAAGAATATATCTTTATCTTAAAGGTGGTGAATCAAACATGAAAATAAAAGAATAAAGTTCTTTGAAAAGTCATTTTTTAAAATCTGTTTGTTTCTTTCTTTTTTTAAGTTTACTATTTCGAAATTAAATATACTCCCAAATTTTAATCAGCCAAACAGGAGCACGGTTTATCTAAAATATTCTCTATAAGACGTAATATGCGTGGATTGATTAATAAAATGGAAAGTACATAATTAATAAAGCAGTGGATCTGTAATCGTTATATTAAATATTTTATTCTTAATTTGTGTATTAATTGATGTTTTATTTTCCAGATCCGGATATTCTTGGCAGAAAGAAGACCGAAAATTGGGCTCGATATTTCACGTATTTCGGGCTTTGCGTCGCGACTTGTATAATTCTGTACCAACGTAATCTCTACGCAGCCAGTGCGATTGGAATATTAGTCGGTGTTTATATTTCCGCGTCCGAATATCTGATAGCGACAAGCGATGTACAGAGTGCCGTGCCAAACATGGATATATTAGGTCCAGCTGAATAGATAGATTCATTTCTGAATGTTTTTGTTTACGTTTCTACATTGTCTCTTTTTATCAATTTGTACAAGATTGAAGACAAGCAATATTAAACACCAACAGGATATGATTAGTTCAAAGAGAGGGTCAAGCAAACGGTCGTTTTCTCTCGAATTTTTAAAAGAGAATAAAAAGATTACTTTGTCTATAATAAATGCGCCGGAGAACGGAGATCTATATCGCTCTAATGAAATGATATTTAAAAACTAAAAAAAGTCATTAAATTACAATAATACGCACAGCATGAACCTACATTTAAAAAAAACAAAATTAAAAAATTCAGCAAACACATTTTTTAAAAAATCACCCTTTTAAAATAAAAAAAAGCTAAAACATTGTTTATGTTTTTATTTTAGGTTCGTGCAAAGGAGAATTCAGTGAATATGTGTTCAAAAGTTTATCGCAATAAGTTGAAA
The DNA here is from genome assembly GCA_963970395.1 of Ephialtes manifestator. Lineage (NCBI taxonomy): Eukaryota > Metazoa > Arthropoda > Insecta > Hymenoptera > Ichneumonidae > Ephialtes > Ephialtes manifestator. Next base: position 6,722,660 of record OZ019980.1, read on the forward strand.
ATTTGCTAATCTATTTTGATTTAATACTTTGGGAGCACATTTTCAAGATGATAAACTAATTTTATAAACAAAAAAGAGGCCAACATTTTTTATTTACTTGACCCTCGTCTATTAAGAAGGTTAGAACATCGCGATTAGCGAATTCGCGAATTAGTCATCCAGTAGACCAGCAGGTCGAACGAAATTCCATTTAAAATAAAGATTTGTATGCATGGTAGTTAACTGTCGTCAAGGCATACGAGGACGAAGGAATCGAACTCGTTTACTAGCCGGCATTTTACATTTTTGTAAGGATTATGGGATAAGAACGAAAGAAGAATTCCAAGTACAGTCTTAAGCACTCCAATGTAAAAAATGTATATTGTGAAAGCACAATTGTATCCAAAGATGGAAACTTTACTTGTTTATTTTGTGAATGAATGCTGAACTCTGCGCAACAATTATGATTAAAAACCATTTACAATACCAATAACATGACATTATTATTTTTTCCTATATTAGAGAGACTATAATTTTACGTTGTAGTCTTTTAGATTTCTCGACGTCTAGAAGTAGAAAATAAAAAATTGGTCTAAGCGGTTAAGAGTCTCCGTTAACCTTTTTTAGCAATCGACAAAAAACATGGAAAACAAAATATCGTTTTTGAATAAGTTTTGAGATGAGATTGAACATTTTTTGTCAATCATGAGTTGAAGGGCCTAATTTTCAGTCGTAAGGTGAGTTTAATGTTAAGAACTAATTTACAATTGAAAACTTGAACCCAACAAAAATCTATTTTATTGAAAGCTTAAAAAATTCATGTAAAAACACAATAAAATAAAATAATCGTTCCACTTCGATATTTTGGATCTTCTGAGGTAATATCGTGACGTCGAAGTTTCAGAAGGAAGATGAATCCTAAAAAAATGTGAGGTGTTGGCTATAAGGCTACTCCCAAGGGTATTGAAAAAAATACAGCTAATATTGTCTGACATAGCAGACTGATACTTTTTCTGCGTTGAACAATAAAAAACACAAAATCGAGACGGAAACTGTGAAAAGTAACGATAATTCTTGAACCAAAGGCCCGTGTGGCTTCGACGGTGTGAAATACAATGCGTTTCTATTCTTTTCCCCCTTCTACATATCCCTCTGACTATTCTACTCCATTCTCCATCATCCTTGCTCGTTTTTCTGTATTAGCGGGGTTGAAATGCGCACGCGATTTTAGGGGTAAAAATCGGTAGAACACTTTTGTCACGGCAGTACCAAGTAGGAGAGAAAATCCTTCCGCCGTTCCGGAGATATTTCTCGTCGATAGGGTGAGCGGATAGTGAATAGGATTTTTAGGATTTTTTTAACAGGGGAGTGGAGACCGGTGCAGCCGGTTACCCTCTCTATCCCCATTTTTTTCGCTCTCGCACTGTGTAGTTCTTCGTTCGGTGCGGGGAACCCTCGTACAAGTACAGCCGGTTACCCCTTACCCCCTGCTTGCTCGAATTTTTATAAAGAAGTGGAGTCTCTGTGCGCCAATGCCGCGGACCCCCTTTTCCTGAAAACGGGGTTAATATTAGACTGCTTGCAGAGCACGAGTGCGTGCATCGCTTCGACAGGGCCAATCGGTGAAAGAAAAAATGGGCGTGAACACCTCCATACCCTCTATCGTTTTTCGCTCTCTGTGCGACAGATTTTTTAACGGTTTTTTTCTACCATTCTCGAAAACCTAAGATAATCCAGAAAAATCGTAGATTGCCAGCTAATTAAATTTTCTGTAAAAAAATATATGGAGAGTTAATGAACCAAGAATTATTATGCATATTATCTCATTCTGTAGTCAGACTTTTGTAGGGGGAAATTTATTTTGAAAATTTTTTAACCGATCCCGTTATTGGTTTTCTAAGGAATTTTTAGAAAAATAATTTTACAAGCATAGTTCATTTTTTCACACTCTTAATAATTACCGTCTACGTCTGGTCATTATCGTAATCATTAGGAATTAATTATTAGGCTTCAAATCATTTTGGCCGGATTTTGGTAACTTGGTTGCTCTGCCCGCCAATGCCGCGGAATCCCTTTTACTGAAAGCAGGGTTAATACTAGACTATTTGCAGAGCACGAGTACGTGCATCGTTTCAAGAGGGCCAATCGGTGAAAGGAAAAATGGGTATGAACCCCTCCGTAACCCCTATCCTTTTTCGCTCTCTCTAGGACAAATTTTTTTACTTTTTTTTTTCATTTTTCAAAACTTGAGATAATCTAGGTAAATCTCAAATTGTCTGGAAATTAATTTTTCTGTATAAAAATATATGGTGAATCTAGAGGCCATTAAATCGACAATTATTATGCATGTTACTTTATTCCGTAGCCGAAGTGGTAACACTTTTATAAGGGGTTATTTATTTCTGCCGGTTAATGAAATTAATTACATTTGTGCGAGTTCATAAAAGAACGAAAGAAACAATTATGAAAGTAATTTATCTTCAATATAAATGAAGAATGTATTTAAAATGCTTTTGGTACCTAACATGAAATATAGGAGATATTTATGTACTAGTTATAGTCACCCTTTCAGCTTCTCCTACACTAATTATGGTTATAGAAACTAACTACTAAAATGTCAGATTCTTTTATGATTGTTCTTCTAATACGATATATTTTCATATTCTCATAATTAAAATGTTGCAGTTTCCCCGAAAAGTGAGGAAACAAAGAAACAAATGTTGAGCGTAAAAGCTGTAAGTCTTTAGAACTATGAAATTACATTTATCAATTTATTAAGAAACTTCCAAAGTTATAAACGCTACAAATACTACGGTGATGAAAAATTGCACAATTCTTACAAACGGGACATCTATGCAACATTTCCTAAAATAAACAAAAACTGTTATTTAATTAATTCCAAATTCAGTTTCTAAGGAAAGTACGCAATATTCAAAATGTTCGCAGCAGAGAATTTTACTCGATACATTTTTAGAAAAATAATCGATTGTTATACTGTTATGACAACAACAGAAAATCTAGTTTTTTTGTTTACGATTCATCTTAAAATAATGCATGGAATTTTAGAGGTAGGGAAGAATTTTGTTTGATTGCAACGAACGCCGAAGAAATGTTATAACCGATATTCTAGAGCAAGACTTATTGGGGAGTTGTGATGCAACCCTTAACGTTGCAGGTCAGTCGCTCCTGCGGGTCTTTTAATCTTCATCGACCGGCCGCTAGATGGCTTCAGGGAAAAGAGTTTCCCGCAAGTGAAAGGACACCCTGTGGCCTATAAGAACCCGACAAGACGTACCCTCATCGCAATACTCAGTATATATATCCATATACCAATTTTTGTAGAAAAGCTACGGAAGTCGAGAGGCTTTCTGCAAGATAAATCAAACACAAGTATTATAAATTTCTGTGTGAACCAAGTTCCATCAGAAATCCACTATGCGTCCTTTACGAATGTAAAGTATCTGCAAGATATATGAAACATATATCTCAAATATATCGGCTATTTTTAGGCCAAATTCTATATCTCAGCGATATTTTAGAATGTAATATACGAAATCTACTGAACCGGAAAATATATCTGAGATGTATTCAAAATACTCTTGAAATAAATTTCTTGTACACAAATCGTCTAAAAGTTCTATATATCAGATATATTGTGTGGAAGATTTGCGAATTACGGATTGCATTAAAAAATTTTGCCAAGAATTATGTAATGTTCATTGTATATTTCTTGGTGTTGTGCCTTGCCTCCGTCTTCTATTGAAATTCGCGCTTTAATTCGCCCCCGCATGTCTCATCTCCCTTCCACATTTCGCATCAAAATCATTCGTCGTTCCGTTTTCGAAGCTTCAGTCAAAAAAATCGTTTAACAAGAAGAATCACCAAGATTCGATAAATGCATTAACCCTTTAATATCCCTAGCACGATTTTTATGGGGAGCCAGCACACTGTAAAAAATTTTTGTTCGGAAATCAATATACAGTATATAAAGTTCGTATGCATATACTGTTATATTAATTTTCAGATGCATTCGTCATTGACAAATACTAATTTCTAGTAATTTACAAATACCAGTATCGGGAAATTCCTATACTATTCTTAAATTTACTATAAAAGTATATTAATATGGAATTCATATACCCGTTTCGTAAATCTCATATCGTTTGGTATATTAAATTCACCTGCATTTTTAACAGTGTAAAACATTTTTTTTTAAAATTAATATACCGTATGTAAAACACGAATGCATATACCGTATATTAATTTTCAGAAGCATTCGTCATTGACAAATACAATATTTGTATATTAAACTGAAAATTACAATACTCACATACTGTAATTTTCAAATAATTGTATCGGAGAATTCTCATACTATTGTAAAAATATACAATAAAAGTATATTAATATGGAATTCATATTCCCGTTTCGTAAATCTCATATCGTTTTGTATATTAAATTTTCTTAAATTTTTAACAGTGCACGGAATAACTCTAAGCACGGTGAGTGTGGGAATGTATGCCAGTGAAATCGTCCGTAGCTGCAGCACCTTACTCTATAAAAAAATTTCGTTTGAAAATTAATATACAGTACATAAAGCTCGGATGCATATACCGTTATATTCATTTTCAGATGCATTCGTCATTGACAAATACAATATTTGTATATTAAAGTAACTATAACACGTACTATAATTTTCGAATACCAGTATCGGAGAATTCTTATACTCTTCGTAAATTTACTATAAAGGTATATTAATATGCAATTCATATACCCGTTTCGTAAATCTCATATCGTTTGGTATATTAAATTCATTTGCATTTTTAACAGTGTAAAACATTTGTTTTTGAAAATTAATGTACCGTATATAAAGCTCGGATGCATATACCGAATATTAATTTTCAGATGCATTCGTCATTGACAAATACAATATTTGTAGACTGAAAAAAAATGTCATTGACTCAATAAATCCATCGTTTGCGGGCTGCCAAAAACAAGCGTTATCAACTTAATTTGGACTCTAATTTCTCCAATTCCATACGAGATCGAAACAATAACTCTAAAATAAGCAAAATTATATTTTATTATTTCAATGTTAAATGGGATTGAACGAATAAGAACTAGAGTTAATTCAAAAATACTTCTTTTGGCAGTCCGCAAATGATGGATTGATTGAATCAATGACATTTTTTTTTCAGTGTATATTAAAATGAAAATTACAATACTCACGTACTGTAGTTTTCAAATATTTATATCGGCGAATTCTCATACTATTCTAAAAGCTTACAATAAAAGTATATTAATATGGAATTCATATACCCGTTTCGTAAATCTCACATCGTTTTGTATATTAAATTCTCTTGCATTTTTAACAGTGTATACATTCCCGCGGCAAGACTACCATTTTCGATTCGAATAACAGTATGTCATTTTCGAGAGCGATAAAATGATCAATTTTTCTTGAATAAAGAAAAGTAATTTTTTAAAATGTATCTCAAAAAATGCTCACATTACTTTTTTCAAGAATTATTCTCAGTTATGTAAACCATAAATTATTCTGAATACAATTTTATTCGAATATTCCCCATCCCTATTTTCATCTATCAACATCTTACAATAAAATCATTCGACATTCTATTCTCAAAGCTTCGGTAAAAAGAAAAATCATTTACCGAGAAGAACTACTAAAATTTGATAAACGCATCAACCCTTTATCATGCCAAGCAGCTCCTCATGGAAACCCAACACATGGCAATCCCCATGAAAAAGTAATATATACGAAATTATATCTGACATATAGAACTTTCGGTCACGATAATATAACAAAAATACATTTTAAATATATATTTGGATATATCTCAGATATATTTTTTCGCTTGCATATATTTCGTATCAATTCTAAAATATTTCTGCCATATAAAATTTTTGGAAAAGATATATCTTATATATCTACGATACATTTTTTATAAATCTTCCATATACTTTATTTTCATGCGGGTTAACCCCAAGCACGATGCGTGGTCTAGTTTGTGCCGGTGAGTTCGTCCGTAGCTGCAGCACATTCCAGAGCAGAAATTTTTAGCGTTACATCACACTGTAAAAAATATTTCAAAATTCATATACTGTATAGTAATTTAATGTATCGTATTTTTACTGAACTCGTGTAGAAAATTCAATTTAATATACGTAAGAAATTGAAAATTCAATGTGTACGTGTGGTAAAATTGAATTTAACATATTATATTAATAAGACGACTTTGTAACAAATTTAAGAAAATGTACATAAATTTTAGTATACTGTGCATCAATTAATACGACTTTCATAACGAATTTAGCAAAAACGTACATCAATTTAACGTTATACTCATGTAGTAAATTTATATACCCGTTTCTGTAAATGAGCATCCTGCACATGTGTAATAATTTTACCTTAAATATTTTTAACAGTGAACGCAATTGTTGCAAAATTAAAGTTAACGCATATTATAAACTCGACTTGTATGGCGTATTTAGTATCTGCGAATTAATTAATACGCCTTCTCTGACGAATTTAGCAGACTGTTCATCAATTTTATAGTATACTCTACATAAATTAATACGAATTTCATACCGAATTTATCAGAACTGCACATCAATTTTACGTTATACTCATGTAGTAAATTTTCTATACCCGTTTATGTAAAAGAGCCTCCTGCACTGTGCAGTAGTTTTGCCTTAAATATTTTTAACAGTGCCAGGCACAATTCAGGCCCTGGCCGGATGAAGAGAAATCCCTACCAGGGCCTTAACATCACCAAATTAACGTTTGATGTAACGCTACAAATTTCTACTCATTATTACTCTTCCGCAATAATGCTACCAGGAGTCGAATCTATCGAAAAACCCTTTCAGCGCTGCTGAATATTCAAATAAAAATCTATTCAAAATCCTTTTCGATTCGAATAACAATGACTAACTTTCAAGAGCGATAAAACGATGAATTTTCCTTGAATAAAGAAAATTAATAAAAAATAATTTATCTAAAAAAAGCTCATTGCTGCTTATTTAAAAAATTATTCGCAGTTATTTCAACCCTAAAGTTATTCTGAATACAATTTTATTCGAATATTACGCATCTTAATTCACATCTCACAATATCTTACAATTAAATCATTCGATATTCTATTGTCGAAGCTTCATTTAAAAAAAAAATCATTTACTGAGAAGAAACACAGAGATTCGATAAATGCATCAACCCTTTAATATCCAAGCATGCCCAAGTAAAAAAATTATATATAGTCCAACATATAGAATTGGGCACATATAGTCTGTGTAAACTTTATATACAAACTATATGCAATTTATATATAAGATCATCTGTGAAGTTGGGTTTATGTATAAATTGTATATAGATTGTATATAGAGTTTATACAGAATATGTATGTCCAATTCTATGTGTAAAATTATACATACTTTTTTATATACTTTATATATAATTTTTTTACTTGCGTGGAGAGGATGCGAAATTTTGTCGGTGACATAATTCGTTGCTGTAGTACATTATTTTCCCCCGGCAATGCGACCAAAAGGCGAAACCATCGCAGTTCTCGCTCAGCGCTGCGTAATATTCAAATAAAAATCTATTTAAAATATTTTTCGATTCGAACAATAGTGAGTAATTTTTCAAAGCGAAATATTATCAATTTTCCTCGAATAAAAAAAAGTAATTAAAAATAATTTATTTTAAAAAATGCTCATTATTGCTTAAATCAAGAATTATTCTCAGTTATTTAATCCCTAAAGTATATTGAATACAATTTTATTCGAATATTGCCTATCCCAATTCACATCTCTAAATATCTTACAATAAAATCATTCGATATTATATTCTCGAAGCTTCAGTGAAAAAAAAATCATTTTTCGAGAAAAACACCAAGATTCGATAAATGCATCAATCCTTTAATATACAAACATGCAGAGTGTGCGAAACTATGTCGGTGAAATCGTTTGTTACTGTAACACATTATTTTTCCCCGGCAATGCGACAATATTCAAATAAATATCTATTCAAAATACTTTTCGATAAGAATAATAGTGAGTAACTATCGACAGCGATAAAATTATCATGTTCCTTGAATAAAGAAAAGTAATTAAAAATCATTTATCTAAAAATAATGCTCATTGTTGCATATTTTCAAGAATTATTCTCAGCTTTTTCAACCCTGAAGTATTCTGAATACAATTTTATTCGAATATTACTCATCTTAATTCACATCTCACAATATCTTACAATAAAATCATTCGACATTTTATTCTCTAAGCTTCAGTAAAGAAAAAAATCATTTACCGAGAAGAAACACCAAGATTCGATAAATTCATCAACCCTTTAATATCAAAGCACGGAGAATGCGCGAAACTATGTCAGTGAAATCGTTTGTTGCTGTAGCACATTATTGTCCCCCGGAAATACAACCAGGAAGCGAAACCATCGCGGTTCCAGCTCAACGCTGCGTAATATTCAAATAAAAATCCGTTCAAAATACTTTTCGATTCGAATAACAGTGAGTAAATTTCGAGAGCGACAAAATTATCAATTTTTCTCGAATAAAAAAAAGTAATTAAAAATAATATATCTAAAAAAATACTCATTACTGTTTATTTTCAAGAATTATTCTCAGTTATTTCAACTCTATAGTATTTTAAATACAATTTTATTTGAATAATGCCCATCCTAATTCACATCTCTCAACATCTTACAATAAAATCATTCGACATTCAGTAAATGATTTTTTTTTACTGAAGCTTCGAAAAAAAATCATTTACCGTGAAGATTTGATAAATGCATTAAACCGCGGGTCGCGCTCAGAGCTGCGCAATATTCAAATAAAAATCTATTCAAAAATACTTTTCGATTCGAATAACTGTGAATAACTTTTCAGAACGATAAAGTTATCAATTTTTCTTGAATAATAAAAAGTAATTAAAAATAATTTATCTAAAAAAATGCTCATTGCTGCTTATTTCAAGAATGACTCTCAGTTATTTCAACCCTAAAGTATTCTGAATACAATTTTATTCGAATATTACTCATCTTAATTCACATCTCACAATATCTTACAATAAAATCATTCGACATTCTATTCTCTAAGCTTCAGTAAAAAAAAAAAAATCATTTACCGAGCAGAAATACCAAGATTCGATAAATGCATCAACCCTTTAATATCAAAGCACGGAGAATGCGCGAAACTATGTCAGTGAAATCGTTTGTTGCTGTAGCACATTATTGTCCCCCGGAAATACAACCAGGAAGCGAAACCATCGCGGTTCCAGCTCAACGTTGCGCAATATTCAAATAAAAATCCGTTCAAAATACTTTTCGATTCGAATAACAGTGAGTAAATTTCGAGAGCGACAAAATTATCAATTTTCCGCGAACAAAAAAAGTAATTAAAAATAATATATCTAAAAAAATACTCATTACTGTTTATTTTCAAGAATTATTCTCAGTTATTTCAACTCTAAAGTATTTTCAATACAATTTTATTCGAATAATGCCCATCCTAATTCACATCTCTCAACATCTTACAATAAAATCATTCGACATTCAGTAAATGATCTTTTTTTACTGAAGCTTCGAAAAAAAAATCATTTACCGTGAAGATTCGATAAATGCATTAAACCGCGGGTCGCGCTCAGAGCTGCGCAATATTCAAATAAAAATCTATTCAAAAATAATTTTCGATTCGAATAACTGTGCATAACTTTTCAGAGCGATAAAATTCTCAATTTTTCTTGAATAATAAAAAGTAATTAAAAATAATTTATTTAAAAAAATGCTCATTACTGCTTATTTCGAGAATTATTCTCAGCTTTTTCAACCCTAAAGTATTCTGAATACAATTTTATTCGAATATTACTCGTCTTAATTCACATCTCACAATATCTTACAATAAAATCATTCGACATTCTATTCTCTAAGCTTCAGTAAAAAAAAAATTATTTACCGAGAAGAAACACCAAGATTCGATAAATGCATCAACCCTTTAATATCAAAGCACGGAGAATGCGCGAAACTATGTCAGTGAAATCGTTTGTTGCTGTAGCACATTGTTTTCCCCCGAAAATACAACCAGGAAGCGAAACCATCGCGGATCCAGCTCAACGCTGCGCAATATTCAAATAAAAATCCGTTCAAAATACTTTTCGATTCAAATAACAGTGAGTAAATCTCGAGAGCGACAAAATTATCAATTTTCCTCGAATACAAAAAAGTAATTAACAATAATATATCTAAAAAAATACTCATTAGTGTTTATTTTCAAGAATTATTTTCAGTTATTTAAACTTTAAAGTATTTTCAATACAATTTTATTCGAATAATGCCCATCTTAATTCACATCTCTCAACATCTTACAATAAAATCATTCGACATTCAGTAAATGATTTTTTTTTTTACTGAAGTTTCGAAAAAAAAAATTATTTACCGTGAAGATTCGATAAATGCATTAAACCGCGTGTCGCGCTCAGAGCTGCGCAATATTCAAATAAAAATGTATTCAAAAATACTTTTCGATTCGAATAACTGTGCATAACTTTTCAGAGCGATAGAATTGTCAATTTTTCTTGAATAATAAAAAGTAATTAAAAATAATTTATCTAAAAAAATGCTCATTGCTGCTTATTTCGAGTATTATTCTCAGTTATTTCAACTGATGAATACAATTTTATTCGAATAATACGCATATCTCGCTCATTTCACTCCCATGCATTTTGCAATCCTCGCCATTAACTCTCCCCTTTGTCCAATCTTCTATCAGCTTCTCCAACGCTCGGAACTTCAAAGCCCTAATTCCGCTTTCCACAATAAACAAAATTTAAACCAGCAAACTTGTTTCTCAAAACGCACCAGTAAATTCTATACAATTCTTTGCTCCACGATTCAACGAAATCTGCAACAAAAACCTGAAGTTCCAGTTTTCCTATTTTCTCCTATACCAAACGAACAAAACAGCTGATAAAAAAAAGTGGACCAACGAACGTAAGTCGAATTTTTTAAACGTTAAGCCGAGCCTGTTTCATTTATCAAATTTTGCATATTTTCTATTTATTCGATAATACAATTATTCAAATAAGGTCGAGGAACCGAAAGAATAAATGCGGAGGAACAATTCCACGATGGGAAAATTAAAAACTACGGAATCTCGGGTTGACTTTTAGGAGCTGTGGAATAGTGGAGGCCGCAGGTTTTTCCTGCGGGTCGACCTGAGGCGAAGGTAACGGTGGTGATTTCTCCTGCCGCTAGATGGCGTCTAACCCTTTCGCTCTCTCGAAAGTGAAGTTTATGCTTGGCGCCCATATAAGTGGCGGAGCGACGAGTGGTCGCATGCAATACTCAGTATAATATATCCATATTATAGAATTTTTGTAGGCGCTTGTGTAACAACAGCATAAAATAATAAAAACATAATAATAGATCGTTGTAGACGAAGTCATCAACGATCGCCAAAACCCAGCGATTAAATAATCGCTAAAAGCCAAAAATCCTGAAACCTTCCACATCATCATTTGCTCCTGAAACTAACTGTCAAAGGATTCGCAGCATCGTTCGAAGCATCCTTCATTTCCAATTTCCAAAAATACGCAATCAAAAAAGAGCCTCAGTTGTTTAGACTGTCGCGTTTTATTCTCTCTCTCTCTCTTTTTTTCGTACATCGTTCTACGGCACGTCGATAGCATTCTGGATAGAGCGATGCGCTCAGAGAAATTGTGATAGTCCTGGCAATTGTTTATGTGACGACTGTTAATTGGTGGTTCATGCGACGATTTTTATAGTTATATTAATTGATTAATAGTTAGAGTTAATTAAAGTTCGCTACGGTAATAATGGAATAGTTTGTGTAATTATAAAAATGGTCGCGTCGACTAATAATTAATAGTTGTTGCTTAATGGTCGACAGGACTAACAGGATTATTTAAGTGTACTGTAAAATTCTCTCCGTGTAGACATCGAATTGATCAAACGCATTCGTTCAAAACGCCAGAGTATATTTCCAAAGCGTTTTCTGTATATGCATGAATTTTTATGCATAGAGCTCGAAACAACACATGAAGAGAATTTTATAGTTGATTGAAAGTTAATCGTGGCAGTTTTGGCAATTATTAAATGACAACTATTAATTAGTTTACGCGAATACCTATTAGATATTTATCGTTACATTGTTTATTCCATTCTTCCCGTAAATAATTATAATCAGTTGTAGTAGTGCAACCAATTAAATTTAGTTATGTTGATAATGCAAAAATTTAATGTAACTATAAAAATATTCGTGTGAACTATCGATTAATAATCGTGACTTAACAATTTCCAGGATTAAGACGATTATTTAAATTTACTATAAAATTTTATCCGTATAGACATCGAATTGATCTAACGTCTTCGTTCAAGACTCCAGAGCTTATTTTCAAAGCGTTTTCTGTATATGACTGAATTTTTATGCACGGAGCTCGAAACAACACATGAAGAGAATTTTATAGTTGATTGAAAGTAATCGTGACAGTTTTGGCAATTATTAAATGACAACTATTAATTAGTTCACGCAAATACCTATTAGATATTTATCGTTACATTGTTTATTCCATTCTTCCCGTAAATAACTATAATTAGTTGTAGTAGTGCAACCAATTAAATTTAGTTATGTTGATAATGCAAAAATTTTATGTAGCTATAAAAATATTCGTGTGGACTATCAATTAATAGTCGTGACTTAACAATTGCCAGGATTAACACAATTATTTAAGTTTACTAAGAAATTCTATCCGTATAGACATCGAATTGATCAAACGCCTTCGTTCAAGACTCCAGAGGTTATTTTCAAAGCGTCTTCTGTCTATGACTGAATTTTTATGCACGGAGCTCGAAACAACAGACGAAGAGAATTTTATAGTTGATTGAAAGTAATCGTGGCAGTTTTGGCAATTATTAAATGACAACTATTAATTAGTTCACGCAAATATCTATTAGATATTTATAGTTACATTGTTTATTCCATTCTTACCGTAAATAACTATAATTAGTTGTAGTAGTGCAACCAATTAAATTTAGTTACGTTGATAATGCAAAAATGTTATGTAACTATAAAAATATTCGTGTGAACTATCAATTAATAATCGTGACTTAACAATTGCCAGGATTAACACGATTATTTAAGTTTACTATAAAATTCTATCCGTGTACACATCGAATTGATTAAACGCCTTCGTTCAAGACTTCAGAGCTTATTTTCAAAGCGTTTTCTGTCTATGACTGAATTTTTATGCACGGAGCTCGAAACAACAGACGAAGAGAATTTTATAGTTGATTGAAAGTAATCGTGGCAGTTTTGGCAATTATTAAATGACAACTATTAATTAGTTCACGCGAATACCTATTAGATATTTATCGTTACATTATTTAGTCCATTCTTACCGTAAATAACTATAATTAGTTGTAGTAGTGCAACCAATTAAATTTAGTTTCGTTGATAATGCAAAAATTTTATGTAGCTATAAAAATATTCGCGTGAACTATCAATTAATAATCGTCACTTAACAATTGCCAGGATTAAGACGATTATTTAAATTTACTATAAAATTTTATCCGTATAGACATCGAATTGATCAAACGTCTTCGTTCAAGACTCCAGAGCTTATTTTCAAAGCGTTTTCTGTATATGACTGAATTTTTATGCACGGAGCTCGAAACAACACATGAAGAGAATTTTATAGTTGATTGAAAGTAATCGTGGCAGTTTTGACAATTATTAAATAACATCTATTAATTAGTTTACGCGAATGCCTATTAGATATTTATCGTTACATTGTTTATTCCATTCTTCCCGTAAATAACTATAATTAGTTGTAATAGTGCAACCAATTAAATTTAGTTTCGTTGATAATGCAAAAATTTAATGAAGCTATAAAAATATTCGTGTGAACTATCAATTAATAATAGTCACTTAACAATTGCCAGGATTAACACGATTATTTAAGTTAACTATAAAATTTTATCCGTGTACACATCGAATTGATTAAACGCCTTCGTTCAAGACTCCAGAGGTTATTTTCAAAGCGTTTTCTGTCTATGACTCAATTTTTATGCACGGAGCTCGAAACAACACACGAAGAGAATTTTATAGTTGATTGAAAGTAATCGTGGCAGTTTTGGCAATTATTAAATGACAACTATTAATTAGTTCACGCGAATATCTATTAGATATTTATCGTTACATTGTTTATTTCATTCTTACCGTAAATAACTATAATTAGTTGTAGTAGTGCAACCAATTAAATTTAGTTACGTTGATAATGCAAAAATTTTATGTAGCTATAAAAATATTCGTGTGAACTATCAATTAATAGTCGTGACTTAACAATTGCCAGGATTAACACGATTATTTAAGTTTACTATAAAATTCTATCCGTGTACAAATCGAATTGATCAAACGCCTTCGTTCAAGACTTCAGAGCGTATTTCCAAAGCGTCTTCTGTCTATGACTGAATTTTTATGCACGGAGCTCGAAACAACAGACGAAGAGAATTTTATAGTTGATTGAAAGTAATCGTGGCAGTTTTGGCAATTATTAAATGACAACTATTAATTAGTTTACGCGAATATCTATCAGATATTTATAGTTACATTATTTATTCCATTCTTACCGTAAATAACTATAATTAGTTGTAGTAGTGCAACTAATTAAATTTAGTTTCGTTGATAATGCAGAAATGTTATGTAACTATAAAAATATTCGTGTGAACTATCAATTAATAATCGTGACTCAACAATTGCCAGGATTAACACGATCATTTCAATTTACTATAAAATTATATCCATGTACAAATCGAATTGATCAAACGCCTTCGTTCAAGACTCCAGAGCTTATTTTCAAAGCGCTTTCTGTCTATGACTGAATTTCTATGCACTGGAGTTCGAAACAACACACGAAGAGAATTTTATAGTTGATTAAAAGTTAATCGTGGCAGTTTTGGTAATTATTAAATGCCAACTATTAATTAGTTCACGCGAATATCTATTAGATATTTATAGTTACATTGTTTTTTCTATTCTTCCCGTAAATAACTATAATTAGTTGTAGTAGTGTAACTAATTAAATTTAGTTTCGTTGACAATGCAAAAATTTTATGTAACTATAAAAATATTCGTGTGAACTATCAATTAATAATCATGACTTAACAATTGCCAGGATTAACACGATTATTTAAGTTTACTATAAAATTTTATTCGTGTAGACATCGAATTGATTAAACGCCTTCGTTCAAGACTCCAGAGGTTATTTTCAAAGCGTTTTCTGTCTATGACTCAATTTTTATGCACGGAGCTCGAAACAACACACGAAGAGAATTTTATAGTTGATTGAAAGTTAATCGTGGCAGTTTTGGCAATTATTAAATGGCAACTATTAATTAGTTTACGCGAATGTCTATTAGATATTTATCGTTACATTGTTTATTCCATTTTTTCCGTAAATAACTATAATTAGTTGTAGTAGTGCAACCAATTAAATTTAGTTACGTTGATAATGCAAAGATTTATGTAACTATAAAAATATTCGTGTGAACTATCAATTAATAGTCGTGACTTAACAATTGCCAGGATTAACACGATTATTTAAGTTTACTTTAAAATTCGATCCGTGTATAAATCGAATTGATCAAACGCCTTCGTTCAAGACTCCAGAGCGTATTTCCAAAGCGTTTTCTGTATATGACTGAATTTCTATGCACTGGAGTTCGAAACAACACATGGAGATAATTTTATAATTGACTGAAATTAATCTTCCCAGTTCTAGCAATTATTAAGTGACAACTATTAATTAGTTCACGCGAATACCTATTACATATTTATAGTTACATTATTTATTCCATTCTTACCGCAAATAACTATAATTAGTTGTTATAGTACACCTAATTAAATTTAGTTACTTCGACAATGCAAAAATTAAATGTGACTATAAAAATATTCGCGTAAACTATCAATTAATAGTCGTTACTAAAAACTTGCCATGACCAGAATTATAACCACCCCATTACTTTCAAACTCCCTCTGTTTGTTTATTTAATCCCCAAATAATTCGATATTAATTACTCTATTAGCATATCCTACGATATCGGTAAAAAAATGTATAAACATTTTATTAAAAACAAACAAAATTATTTCTCCACATAAACTCCTTTAATAATACTGCACAAAGAATAATAATGGATAACGATTACCGAGAAAAAAACTCGCACATTACTTTTTCCAGGATTTTCATCACGTGCTATTTTTTTAATGAATCTTCATGTCAAATCCTTTTGTTTTCGCTTTTAACAGACTGTTTCTATATTTTCCTACTAATATGGCACGATGTTCTAAGAATCCAATTAATATAACATTATTTGTAAAGTAAATAAACCAGCCGAGTGAATTAGAGAGTAATTGGATGGTTGCAACTCGAAACAGCACTGCAACAATTTCTCTGAGTGCAGTAAACAAGGGACAATATTAGCTTAGTACAGTTTTCTCTCGTATGTTTCGTACCTTGCCTGGAAAATGTTTATCGCTCGCGCGTGAAAAATCGTCGCTTGTCGAGTACAACAATTTTACTCGTGGATGGATCGAGCTTATTGCTTAGCCGAGGTACACGAGCTGTTGGCTACGAGTGGAGACGTAGCTGTGGAGTTCGTTGAGCATTGTCTTTTACTATGTGGAACGGAAATAGAAAGGAACGTCGAGCTCGATGCAGGAAGAATAAAAAAGACGAGGAGGCGCATGGACGTTGGTCATTCTCTCTCTTTTGTAGCGAATGGGCTGCAATTCTCTGTCTCTGTCGCTCGATACGAGGCGCTGCGGCCACGCAAAGGACTCGGGGCGACCTGATGCACCGCAGGACTCCTTGAGAAATGCACTTGAGCTTCCGACACCTGACGCTAGGTGGCTTCAAGACGCTGCGTTTCTCGAAAGTGGAAGGATGCCAGTCTGCAGATATATACTCGAGCGGGACGAGGAGTAGACATGCAATACTCAGTATAATATATCCATATTATCCAATTTTTGGTGGTGGAGGTCACTAGATCCGGCCCTAAAAACAAATAAAAACATAATTTTCAGAGTCGACTAAGAGAAATCTGGTCGAATGAAACATTTTTCGCAGACTATGCACTTAGAAAAATGTTTCGTTGATAGAACAATCGAATACAGTTTTGTTCTAGGCATAACTAGTTAGTTTAGTAAATTACTTTCAAGGAAATAATGATACATGTGAATTATCGTAGATTTTGTCGTGCAATGTATTTTTCAATATAAATATTCTTCGCCTGGAATGAAAGATATATATAATTTTTTTGATACAGTTGATGGCAAATATTTTTTTATATTCTAGAACTTTTGAAAGAAAATGAGTGCAAATGTGTATAAAATATATTTCCCGGATTAAGATTTTCGTGTGTGTAGTTTATCTAAAGTACACACACGAAAACCATTTAACCATCTGGTTAAATAATTGTAGATGAGGCAGTAAATAAATTATTGAATGTAATTTATTTGGTTGAGAGAATTCATTAGTATTCGACGCTGCGTTTCTCGAAGGTGGAAGGCTGTCAGTCTGTAGATATTTATTTGGGCGGAACGTGGGGTAAATTTTGCAATACTCAGTATAATATATCCATATTATATCAATTTTTGAGCAGTCGGGTCGTTAGATCTCCCTAATACAATACAAACATAATTTTCAGAGCCGACTACGAGCAATCTAGTCGAATGAAACATTTTTCGGAGATTATGCACTTAGAAAAATGTTTCGTTGGTAGAGCAAAATAATAAAGTTTTGTTCTAGGCATAACTAGTTTCGTTTAGTAAATTACTTTCAAGGAAATAATTATACATGTGAATTATCGTAGATTTTGTCGTGGAAATGTATTTTTAAATATAAATATTCTTTGCCTGAAATGAAAGATATATATAATTTATTTGATATAGTTGATGACAAATATTTTTTTATATTCTAGAACTATTGAAAGAAAATGAGTGCAAATGTGTATGAAATATATTTCCCGTACTGAAATTTTCGTTTGTGTAGTTTAGATAGTTTAATAATTTCAGATGAGGCAGTAAATAAATTATTGAATGTAATTTATTTGGTTGAGAGAATTCATTAGTATTAGTCGCTGTGTTTTTCGAAAGTGGAAGGCTGCCAGTCTGTAGATATTTATTCGAGCGGAACGTGGGGTAAAATTGCAATACTCAGTATAATATATCCATATTATGTAAATTTTTGTGCGGTAGGGTCTAACGATCGCCTCAAATACAAATACAAACATAATTTTCAGAGTCGACTAAGAGCAATCTGGTCGAATGAAAGATTTTTTGCAGACTATGAACTCAGAAAAATGTTTAGTTCATAGAGCAATCTATTAAAGTTTTGCTCTAGGCATAACTAAAATTAGTTAAGCTGATTGAGTAATTAGTTCGAATATCGGAGAAATTACTTTCAAGGAAATAATAATACATGTGAATTATCGTACACTGTTAGAAATTTTTGTATGAAAATTAATATGAATTATTGAAAGTTTGTTTTTTTGCAGATACGCGTATATTAAATTTAATATACAATTATTAATTAATATACAACAAAATTGTTGTAAAATTAATATGCTGTATACTAAACAATTCATAAAAGTTCTGTTTGTAATATAATTATTGCAATTTTACAACATATCTGTATATTAAGTGAAATTTAATATACCGTATTTGCTAAAGAACTTCGAATTTATATATTAATTTTCAAAATATTTTGAACAGTTTAGATTTATCGCGAAAATTTATTGAAAAATGTAAATATTGTTTGCCTGGAATGAAAAATATATATTATTTTTTGGATATAGTCGGTAGCAAAATTTTTTTAAATTCTAGAATATTTTAACGAAAATGAGAGCGAATGTGTGGAAAATATATTTGTCGTATTAACATTTTCGTGTGTGTAGTTTAGATAGTTAAATAATTGTAGATGAGGCAATAAATTAATTGTTGTATGTAATTTATTTGCTTGAGAAAATTCCTTGGTATTAGATGCTGTGTTTTGAAGGTGCCAGTCTGTAGATATTTATTCGGGCGGAACGTGGGGTAAAATTGCAATATTCAGTATAATATATCCATATTATATCAATTTTTGTGCGATAAGGTCTGACGATCTCCTCAAATACAAATACAAACATAATTTTCAGAATCAACTAAGAGCAATCTGGTCGAATGAAAGATTTTTTGCAGACTATGAACTCAGAAAAATGTTTAGTTCATAGAGCAATCTATTAAAGTTTTGTTCTAGGCATAACTAAAATTAGTTAGGCTGATTGATTGATTAGTTCGAATATCAGAGAAATTACTTTCAAGGAAATAATGATACATGTGAATTACCGTACACTGTTAGAAATTTTTGTATGAAAATTAATATGAATTATTGAAAGTTTGTTTTTTTGCAGATACGCGTATATTAAATTTAATATACAATTATTAATTAATATACAACAAAATTGTTGTAAAATTAATATACTGTATACTAAACAATTCATAAAAGTTCTGTTTGTAATATAATTATTGCAATTTTACAACATATCTGTATATTAAGTGAAATTTAATATACCGTATTTGCTAAAGAACTTCCAATTCATATATTAATTTAAAAAATATTTTTAACAGTTTAGATTTATCGCGAAAATGTATTGTTAAATATAAATATTGTTTGCCTGGAATAAAAAAATATATATCATTTTTTAGATATAGTCGGTATAGCAAACATTTTTTAAATTCTAGAATATGTTAACGAAAATGAGTGCGAATGTGTGGAAAATATATTTGTCGTATTAACATTTTCGTGTGTGTAGTTTAGGTAGTTAAATAATTGTAGATAAGGCAATAAATTAATTGTTGTATGTAATTTATTTGCTTGAGAAAATTCCTTGGTATTAGATGCTGTGTTTTGAAGGTGCCAGTCTGCAGATATTTATTCGGGCGGAACGAGGAGTAAAATTGCAATACTCAATGTAATATATCCATATTATACAATTTTTATGACGTCGGTCTAATGATTCGCCGGCAATATAAAAACAAACATAATTTTTAGAGTCAACGAAGAGCAATCTGGTGGCAATCTTTGCACCAAGAAAAATATTTCGTTCATGGAGCTATATAATAAAGTTTAGTTTTATGCATAACTCTAATTAGTTGGGCTGATTGATTAGTTCGAATATCAGAGAAATTATTTGCAAGGAAATAATTATACATGTGAATTATCGTAGATTTTGTCGCGAAAATGTATTTTTAATTATGAATATTGTTTGAAATCAAAGATATATATTATTTTTTAGATATAGTCGGTAGCAAACATTTTTAAATTTCTCGAATATTTTTGCGAAAATGAGTGCGAATGTGTATGAAATATATTTGCAGTATGAACACGAAACTATCGTGTGTGTAGTTTAGATAGTTAAATAATTGTAGTTGAAGTAATACATTAATTATCGTATCTAATTTACTTGGTTGAGATAATTAATTAGTATTGTGCACTTAGAGATTTATTAATCAAATACTGTCCCGCCAAATGACAATTTACTTGACTGTGTCATATTAACAGAGCCAACCGCTGTAGCGTTTATTTCACTGTTTGCTCATATACTGATGCGCATCACTGTTTGAAGCTCCTATTTACAAATCTCATGTAGAACTACAAAAATATAAACCATTTTAATACCCACTTTATAAAAGTACCCAGCAATTACCCGATGTTTTTTTAAAGGTGGTACAAAATATGTTTATATTTCAAAAATGTTTTTTCAAAAGCAAATATGATTTGCCTGAAATAACAAATCTGCAAACTAGAACCTTTCAAATTGTTATTGATATTTACAAAATAAATTCCATTAGGATGCATTTTCTTCTATTTTTTGGTTTCCTCATTGAGCAAGCTTTGTAAATACTGTAAATGGATGATGAAGCAACTTGCTAGGTCCAATTGTGCAGCCTTATTTATATATAGTTAAAATAATGATCAATTTACTGTTTCATATGTTTCATATAAATTAAAAAATTATTATCAATTTTTTGTTTGCTTAACTTTTTCTTATTTTAACGTTTATCACACATTTTTACAGGTTACTTATATTCAAATGAATATTACATAGCTGCATTTCAAATATGCCTGTGATATTCGTTTGTGATGGCTTTATAGCTCAATTTTCGTCACTAAATTATATATCTATCATGCTTGAATAATATTTCATTTATATATAAAATGTTGCGCTTGTTATCTCAAGTTTTGCAAAAAATCAATCCAAAAATGTCATTTTTTTTAAGAATAAAAAATTATGTACATTAAAAATTTTATACCGTTCGTCACTAAATTATATGTCTATAATGGCCGAATATTATATCGTGTACTATTAAATTTGTGCTTGTTAACTCAAATTTTGTAAACATTAATGCAATATCGTAATTTTTTCTAAAAATTCTGAATTCCAAACTAAATTCTACAACCAAAATTTTTTACCATTAGTCACTATATTATATATCTACGATAGCTGAATATTATTTCATTTACACACAAAATTTCTGCTTATTATCTCAAATTTTGTAGAAATTAATGCAATATCATAATTTTAAAAAAACTCTGAATTCCATCAATCAAAACTTTTTACCATTCTTTAATCAAATTTCTGATTACTACCCAAATTTTGTGGAAATAAATGCAATATCGTAACTTTAAAAAAAAAACTTTGAATTCCATAAATCAAAACTTTTTACCGTTCTTTAATAAAATTTTTGCTGATTACCCAAATTTTGTGGAAATTAATGCAATATCGAAATTTTTTCAAAAAACTTTGAATTCCATAAAATCAATACTTTTAACCATTCTGTAATCAAATTTCTGCTTACTACCCAAATTGTGTGGAATTTAATGCAATATCGTAATTTTTCCAAAAAACTTTGAATTCCATAAAATCAAAACTTTTTACCATTCTTTAATCAAATTTCTGCTTGTTACCCAAATTTTGTGAAAATTAATGCAATATCGTAATTTTTTCAAAAAAATTTGAATTCCATAAAATCAATACTTTTAACCATTCTGTAATCAAATTTCTGCTTATTACCCAAATTTTGTAGAAATTAATGCAATATCGTAATTTTTTCAAAAAACTCGGAATTCCATAAAATCAAAACTTTTTACCATTCTTTAATCAAATTTCTACTTATTACCCAAATTGTGTGGAAATTAATGTAACATCGTAATTTTTTCAAAAAACTCTGAATTCCGTAAAATCAAAACTTTTTACCATTCTGTAATCAAATTTCTGCTTGCTACCCAAATTTTGTGAAAATTAATGCAATATCGTAATTTTTTCAAAAAACTTTGAATTCCATAATATCAATACTTCTTACCATTCTATTTATCAAATTAATTCAATATCGTAATTTAAAAAAAAAACTTTGAATTCCATAAAATCAAAACTGTTTACCATACTTTAATCAAATTTCTGCTTACTGAATAAATTTTGTGGAAATTAATGCAATATCGTAATTTTTTCAAAAAGCTTTGAATTCCATAAAATCAAAACTTTTTACCATTCTTTAATCAAATTTCTGCTTATTACTCAAATTGTGTGAAAGTTAATGCAATAGTGTAATTTTTTGAAAAATTCTAAATTCTAATCGACAAGTTTTTTCGCTATGCACGATTATATCAGAACCGTCTGCTGTAGCGTTTACTTTGCTACTGCTGATTCGCATCAGTGTTGGAAGTTCCTTCGTACAAATCTCGATGTAGAAGTAAAAAAATGCGACCCCTTTTTGTACCCCCTTTATAAAAGTACCCGGAGGCTGCCGCGGCAGCGTCACCTGGACCTAGACCACGTGTCAGTCCGTTCACCCTTCCTCCCATATAGGTTTACCCCAACTTTTTAAACCCCCCACTATTGCGCCCTATGTACGCAACCCTCAGATTCAGAGGCTTACCCCCTGCTCGCTATCGCTCGAAGGGTTGTTTTAAATAATAATACCCGAGGCCTCGATCGAGAGAAGAGAGAGACCGAACTCGCTTGCTGGAGACTTAGGCCCCGCAGTATGTTACTGACAAGGGCACGTGGCTTTTCTCTCCCTGACGTTGAGTTTTTCAGTCGTGGCAACTCTTTCCTATGCGACACGCGAGTCTTCTCGTAAAATTCTCGTATATCAAACTAGATCTAAATCAGTGCAGGTACCACTCGAATAAAGAACTATTTAAATTACTATACCAATAAATGAAATATAAATTTATTTTTTTAAATATTACTAAATTGAGACTAACATGATTTTTATTATTATTACTGCACCGGAAGTAGACAATTATTTTGTTGATACTTCGAATTTTTTATTCTTGAAAAAAGTAATTTAATTGAATATTCGAAGACGTAAATTATACATAATTGAAATGTTAAATACATAAAAAATTATTATTATTAGTTCGGTTGGAAAAATGTTCAATTGTATGTCTGAAATAGTAATTTAACTGGTTTTGTTGTATTCAAAAGACGCTGCCACATAACATTTTTAAAAAGTATTTTAAATAATAGAAAATTAGACGCGAGTGTAAAATAATTAGTGAACGCAATTACATCAAGTGCATTAAAAATCAAGCATGAAATAAATTAATCATACATAATCAAAAAAGTTAAAAATAATCTAATTATTTTTACAGCTTTAAAAAAATCCGATAGTTTTAACAGAACTTTAAACAGTAACTCTAAACAGTTATAAAATAAAAATAAAGTGTCATATAATTAGTGACTCAGATCGTGCGAAAAAGGGTCAAATTGCAGTGGAAGGAGCCGAAGTGAAGTCGAAAAAAATCTACTTGAAAGGTTGTGCTAACACTCTAACAGTTTTTCTATATAATAGAAACGATATCAAATTGGTCCATTTACGTTCGTTTTTTTTTTTACGATGTTCCGCTTTTTCTTGCGATTAGAGTAACAGTGCTCAGTCTTTGAAAAAATGTAACCGAGCGATCAATTCGGTTTGACGTGTATAAATAATTAGTGAGCGGATGTACACGTTTAAAAAAGTTAAAAAAAATATAACTATTCTTACAGCTATAAAAAACTTCAATTAATTCAATAGTAACTCAGCCGTTATTTTATTCGCAAATATCACATTAAAAATGCTAAGCAATTATAAATAAAAATAAAGCGTTAAATAATTAGCCATTAGTCAAATAATTAGATTTTTCGTGTGCAAAATCGACAAATTGCAGTGGAAGAAATGAATTAGAAGAAAATCTACTATAAAGGTTTTGAGAACTATAACATAATTCTTCTACTTCATAGAAACTATATCAAATTGGTCTATTTCCTCTCTTCTTTTTTTTTTTACCGATGATCGGCTTTTTCTTGATTAACGGTGAACAGTCTTTGAAGAAATGAAACCGAGCGATGTATTTGGTTTGACAACGACGACGAAGCTGCGGTGTATAAATAATTAATTAATGGATATACATATTCAAAAAAATTAAAAACAATATAACTATTCTTAAAGCTATGAAAAACTCCAATCATTTCAATAGAATAGTAACTCAGTCGTTATTTTAATAGCAAATGTCACAATAAAAAATGCTAAAAAATTATAAGTTAAAATAAAGTGTTAAATAATTAGACATTTGTCAAATATTTATATTTTTTGTGTGAAAAATCGTCAAATTGCAGTGGCAGGAGGGAATTCGAAGAAAATCTGCTAGAAAGGTTTTGAGATCTGTAACACAGTTCTTCTATTTCATAGAACCGATATCAAATTGGTCCATTTCCTTTCTTTTTTTTTACAGTGATCGGCTTTACCTTGAGTAAAGGTGAACAGTCTCTGAAAAAAATATTCAAAAAAGTAAAAAATAATATAACTATTCTTAAAGCTATGAAAAACGCCAATCATTTCAATAGAATAGTAACTCAGCCGTTATTCTATTCGCAAATATCACATTAAAAAATGCTAAACAATTATAAATTTAAAAAAGTGTTAAATAATTAGCCATTTGTCAAATATTTATATTTTTTGTGTGAAAAATCGTCAAATTGCAGTGGAAGGAGTCAATTCGAAGGAAATCTGCTAAGGTTTTGAGAACTATAACATAATTCTTCTACTTCATAGGCTTTTTGTTAAGGGGAGGGAGTCAGGTAAAAAAAATTGATTTTGGAAATTCAATATCATCCAAATCCTATTGCGTATGAAAATGCCCAACGCACTATATTCTTGGTACTCGATGAAAGGATTTTTTACTATCGTCTGACTTGCAATTGCTTTTCAATATTATCTTAAGCAAAGTTCCCAGGTTTTCCATTCTGCGCGTGATTCAGATCAAACTACTAGGCATATTGGAATGGTTGACGTTTCATTTTCTTCTTCATGAAAAGATACACCGGCTAAATGGAGCAAACTATTCTGAAAGCAAAGTTAATCACTGATTTAGAAAATAGCATAAAATTTATTTATTAATAATTATGTCACTTAAGAAATATTACCTTTTATTAATATTTGCTCTATTTAGCCGGTCTATCTTTTCATGAAGAAGAAAATGAGACGTCAACCATTCCAATCTGCTTTGTAGTTTGAACTGAATCATGCGCAGAATGGAAAACCTAAGAACTTTGCTTAAGATAATATTGAAAAGCATATGCAAGTCAGACGACAGTAAAAAATCCTTTCATCGAGTACCAACAATATAGTGCGTTGGGCATTTTTATATGCAATAGGATTTGGATGATATTCAATTTGAAAAATCAATTTTTTTTGCCTGACTCCCTCCCCTTAAGTTACGGTGAACAGTCTTTGAAGAAATGAAACTGAGCGATAGATTCGGTTTGACAACGACGACGAAGCTGCGGTGTATAAATAATTAATGAACGAATATGCATATCCAAAAAAGTTAAAAATAATATAACTACTCTTAAAGTTGTGAAAAATTTCTATCATTTCAATAGAATAGTAACTCAGCCATTATTTTATTCGCAAATATCACATTAAAAAATGCTAAACAATTACAAAACTAAATTAAAGTATTAAATAATTAGCCATTAGTCAAATAATTAGATTTTTCGTGTGAAAAATCGTCAAATTGCAGTGGCAGGAGTGAATTCGAAGAAAATCTGCTAGAAAGGTTTTGAGATCTGTTCACAGTTCTTCTATTTCATAGAACCGATATGAAATTTGTCCATTTCGTTTCTTTATTTTTTTTTACAGTGATCGGCTTTTTCTTGAGTAAAAGTGAACAGTCTTTGAACATTACGTTTGAAAAAAATATTCATAAAAGTTAAAAATAATATAACTATTCTTAAAGCTATGAAAAACTCCAATCATTTCAATAGAATAGTAACTCAGCCATTATTTTATTCGCAAATATCGCATTAAAAAATGCTAAACAATTACAAAACTAAAATAAAGTGTTAAATAATTAGCAATTAGCCAAATAATTAGATTTTTCGTGTGAAAGATAGACAAATTACAGTGGAATGAGTGAATTCGAAGAAAACCTGCTAAACTCAGAAAAAATCTTGATTACAATTACCAAAAAATTGGTTAAAAATGTTATCAAGAAAACTTGGTGGGCACAACCAAGTTATTGACTAACATAACCAAGTTATTAGCTAGCATAACCAAGGATTTGGTAAGACAACCAAGTATTTAGTACGCCTAATTAATAACTTGGTTGCGCCTACCAAATTTTTTTTGGTAAAAATTTTAACCAATATCTTAGTAAGCCCAACCAAGCATTTTTCTTCGTGTAGAAAGGTTTTGAGAACTGTAAAACAGTTCTTCTATTTCATAGAAACGATATGAAATTTGTCCATTTCGTTTCTTTATTTTTTTTTACAGTGATCGGCTTTTTCTTGAGTAAAAGTGAACAGTCTTTGAACATTACGTTTGAAAAAAATATTCATAAAAGTTAAAAATAATATAAATATTCTTAAAGCTATGAAAAACTCCAATCATTTCAATAGAATAGTAACTCAGCCATTATTTTATTCGCAAATATCGCATTAAAAAATGCTAAACAATTACAAAACTAAAATAAAGTGTTAAATAATTAGCAATTAGCCAAATAATTAGATTTTTCGTGTGAAAAATAGTCAAATTACAGTGGAATAAGTGAATTCGAAGAAAACCTGCAAAACTCAGAAAAAATCTTGATTACAATTACCAAAAAATTGGTTAAAAATGTTATCAAGAAAACTTGGTGGGCACAACCAAGTTATTGACTAACATAACCAAGTTATTAGCTAGCATTGTCAAGAATTTGGTAAGACAACCAAGTATTTAGTACGCCTAATCAATAACTTGGTTGCGCCTACCAAATTTTTTTTGGTAAAAATTTTAACCAATATCTTAGTAAGCCCAACCAAGCGTTTTTCTTCGTGTAGAAAGGTTTTGAGAACTGTAAAACAGTTCTTCTATTTCATAGAAACGATATCAAATTGGTCCATTTCGTTTCTTTATTTTTTTTTTACAGTGATCGGCTTTTTTTTGAGTAAAAGTGAACAGTCTTTGAACATTACGTTTGAAAAAAATATTCATAAAAGTTAAAAATAATATTACTATTCTTAAAGCTATGAAAAACTCCAATCATTTCAATAGCATAGTAACTCAGCCATTATTTTATTCGCAAATATCGCATTAAAAAATGCTAAACAATTACAAAACTAAAATAAAGTGTTAAATAATTAGCAATTAGCCAAATAATTAGATTTTTCGTGTGAAAAATAGTCAAATTACAGTGAAATGAGTGAATTCGAAGAAAACCTGCAAAACTCAGAAAAAATCTTGATTACAATTACCAAAAAATTGGTTAAAAATGTTATCAAGAAAACTTGGTGGGCACAACCAAGTTATTGACTAACATAACCAAGTTATTAGCTAGCATTGCCAAGAATTTGGTAAGACAACCAAGTATTTAGTACGCCTAATCAATAACTTGGTTGCGCCTACCAAATTTTTTTTGGTAAAAATTTTAACCAATATCTTCGTAAGCCCAACCAAGCGTTTTTCTTCGTGTAGAAAGGTTTTGAGAACTGTAAAACAGTTCTTCTATTTCATAGAAACGATATCAAATTGGTCCATTTCCTTTCTTTTTTTTTTTTTTACGGTGATCGGCTTTTTCTTGAGTAACGGTGAACAGTCTTTGAAGAAATGTAACCGAGCGATGGATTCGGTTTGACGACGACGACGAAGCTGCGGTATATAATGGTGACTACGGAGAGAGAACACTCGACTCGCCTGCGAAGCCGTAATTTTCTTCGTGTTCTCGCGTCAGGAAGAAGCGAAGGAGCGATCGGGCCGTCGCGTCGCGTCGGTTCTACCGGATAGATAAGTGCTGCCGATCGGTTCGTTGCTCACTCGAGCAAAGCGGAGCGGAATCGATGATGCACGCCGGCGTGAATTCGTGATCTTGCTGACTCTCCTTCCTTCATGAGCGGAGAATACAGCTTCGCGTTCTGACCCGAAGAGAGAGAGAGAGAGAGAAATGCCGACTCCCCCAAACGTCTTCCTGTTGCCACCAGAGTCTCTAAACCGCAATATTGAAATCCTTATTTCAACTGAAACACATCAACTATGTGGTGCGTTAGGCTCTATTTCTGTAACTATCTTTTTCAATGATATTAAGTTTTTTTTAAGCTGATGTGTTGAATTTTTTTGCTGGGTTTTTTCTTGTCAATTGTTCTAAAGTGACGATAACTGCATGCATTAAATTTTTATTGGGCTAAAACGTTATGCAGTTGAATGGAATAATAGCTGAGTGTAAATGGATTGGAGACGCTTTTTGTTGAATTATTTTAGTCGCGGATGCAATATGAGAAAGTGAAGTTTTTTTGTTCATATTATTTTCGTAAGAATTTTTTTTTCCATAAACGTGGTGTTAAACTTAATTGAAACGATAGGAAGGAACATGTAAAATGGAGATTTTTGAAAAATTGTGCTAAATGTACAATCGAATGGAAGGTTTTTTATGTTGGTTTTTAGACACCCTTAAGGAATGAAACGGTATCAACCAAACTGAAATTTAGAATCCTTTTTGTCATAGTACTAAATAGATAACATTCTGAGAATTGTCACTTTTGTATGATTTCGGAATCACTAAAGTTGAAGAGCAAAAACAACCATCAGAATTCTGAAGCTTGCAGTGAAAAAAAAAACTGAGATTTTCTCGGTGTAAAGTTGACTGAGAGTTCGAATAATAGTCCTGAATAGGACTTGAAAAAGATACTGAAAATGATGTATTTACTATTTAAAGCATGGGCCCGAATTTCAATTGAACTAATGACCCTAAAGAATCTGACCGATGCTGAAAATTATTATTTCGACACATAAAGCGTATTTCTCGATTTTTCGCAATCGAACCTAAAAATTTAAAAATGCTGAAAATACTTGCCAAAATACTTTTGGTCAACATTTTTCTGTAAAACGAAAAAAAAAATTCTGTTGCCATTCGTGGACGACATTTTTTTATTTCCAGTTCTGAAATTTCGTATTAATTTTTAATGTGTAATGGAAACTTCGGTTGAATCGAATAAAAATATTTCCGCACGATTACTTCTATAAAACATTTTGTTGGAGTATTCGAAGATCTCGGAACGAATGTGTTTTTTTCTGCCAGTTGTTCGAATTCACATTAGAATGTACCGCATATATTACACACAATATCTTTTAAAATATCCTAGAGATTTAGGTAAAAGTTGTGAGAATATTTTTTAATTTTGCACAGAAAAATTGCTGTGATTGTTAATGTATTTTTATACTCTCGGCGTCAGATTGAGAGAAAATTACGAACAATTCTCGATGAGATAAAAATCTGAAAAAATCAAGCATATCAAAGGTATAAAGAGATTATTATGGCACAATAATAATTAAAAACTGTTATTAACAAATTACTGAAATAAATAATTGTCCAACAACCCGGTAATACCCGGAAACCTAATTTTTTTTTGGTATGAAAATGATTTTTGAATTTCTCTGCATAGGTATGAATTTTTTCAGAATTTTCTGTGATGTTTGAAAACAGCGTTTTTTTATGTTAAAATAAAAAATATTAATAACATTTTAAAATTATTATTGTGCCAAAATAATCTCTTTAGCACCTTCCATATATTTGATTTTTTCAGTTTTTTATTTCATCGAGAACTGTTCGTAATTCTCTTTTAATCTCCCTCGAAGTTATGCGACGTCATACAAGACGCTCATACTACCTTAATATTAAATCGCCAGCGGCAAACTTTATCTTACCTCTATAAAACATGAAATGAACATTTATGGAATATTTCATGTCGTTATTATTATTTCGAAATAAAAATCAGCACTATTTATTAAATTATACTGAAGCTTTTAAAGAATTGCAAAAAAAAAATGCATTTTCAATAAAAATGCTAAAAAAATGCAGAGTAAAGATTGAGAGGCATGTATACGCGTGCATTTTTAACAGAAATATTCTATTTGAGGTTTACACAAAATGTATTTCTCTGTTCGAAATATTAACGAATCTTAATATCTTTTTTTAAAAACGGCAGAAAATAAAGGAAAAAAATAACACTTCATTTAATTGTAGAATAAACGTTGATTCGAAATAATAATGAAGATTTACAACTCTGATAAAGTCATCTACCATTGATTATCAAAATATTCCTAAAGCACCGAAGTTCTGTACATAAATTAAATAATAGGCCGAAAATCAGAAAATAAACATCCAAACTTTTATAAACATGAAGCAAAAAAAGTTGAATAGCTCAAAAAAACTTTTCCCATTAGGTCCATGAATGAATGTGTAACTTTATTCCCTCTGCATAAAAAAAAAACTTTTTCCCGAGTCACTATAGGATTTGTACAATACGCATCAATCGAAAAGTGACGAGTTTTGTTCCACTCATTACCCTCATTACTCTCACCAAATTTCTAAAAAAAAATGTCGGACCAAAATTAAGGACCGAGTATACACATTTATTAAAGAAATTCTCCGTTGGAGTGATACAAAAAATCTGTTTCTCTTTTCAAATTATCAACGAATCTTATTATCGTCTTCTAAAAACGTCAAAAAATAATTCTTAATTCGTTTAGAGAATAAATGTTCATTTGGAATAATAATAAAGACTTGTAAGTTATCTACCATTGATTATTTTGATAATTTGTAAATATTTGGATAACTTTGGGACTTTGTTACTTGAGTCTTTGGGATTATCAAAATATTCCCAAAGTCCGAAATAATAAAGTTCCAAAGTACTGTAATAAATTACAAAACAGATAAAAAATCGGAAAAAGAACATTCCAACTTTTACAAACATGAAGCAAAAGAGTTGAATACCCAAAAAAAAAAAACTTTCTCCATTAGGTTCATGAATGAATGGGTAACTTTATTCCGTTTGCATTTTAAAAAAACTTTTCCCCCGAATCATTAAAGGACTTGTACAGTAAGGTAAACGTACCAATGGTGGGACAGGTCCCAATTGAGGGACACTAAAGGGATATTTGTAGATACTAAGAGTTTAATGGCTAAAATATTTAAAAATAACTCTTCCAATTGTATCTGTTATATATAATTAACATACGTGAAAAAATTTCATGTTGTTCATCGTAAATTGAAAATGTAAATAATAAGTATATTAGCGGATCTATGGTGTTCGAGCTTTTTCAGCAAATCCCTAAACCAATTAGCTAAGGAGAGCCGAATAATCATTAATATGATACCCCGGAGATTATAGTTCGTTCGAGACTTTCCATAGGTATTTCAAATTCAGAAATTCTTAAAGTTTAAGATTACACTGTCAAATGTTACGTACAATATCTTAAAACTCGTAATTTTTATGTCCCGTTATTGGAGCTGACCGAATATACGTTGGCACCACTGTCCAACGTATGTTCCGCGACTGGGACAAGTAGTAAGCAATCTCGCTGCGTCCCAGAGCCGGGACACAATCGCACGCTTGACATTTTGACGCGGATGTTGGGTTATGCGGTAGCAAAAACTTCATTGATAATTTACTAAAATATATATATGTATTTTATAAACATATATGTTTTATTTATTGCATCATAGGTGTATATATGTGTACCGCACATTTTTTGGCATTTCTTTTCAAGCAGATGCATTAAAATTTGTAGATGTCCACCGATACGCACATTTGGTGTCCCGGCAGCGGGACATGCACAAAAATACCCGTCCCGGCACTGGTACATCTGCACTTTTCAGCGTTTTAATCAATAACTATTTATCAAACAATCACAAATATTTTTATTGTATAGTTTTTGGAAACTAGAAACTCTAATCTTGCAATTCGTTACCGCCATTTGCCAAATAATTAATATATGCATGCGGAAATTGGCATACAAAACAGACACCGCCTTAAACGTCCCGCCATTGGTTTACCTTACACGTTTACCTTACGCATCAGTTGAAAAGTGACGAGTTGTAATCGGCTTATTACTCGCATTACCCTCACCAAACTTCTAAAAAATGGCGAATAAAAACTAACGATTACGTATATTTTCGCATTTTTTAAAGAAATTCTCTGTTGGAAAATTATACGAAAAATTCGTTCCTCTTTTCGAATTATTCACGAATTTTTATATCATATTGTAAAAAATAAAAAAAATCATAACAAAATATAAGTATTAATTCAATTATAGAACAAACGTTAATTTTTAATAATAATGAAAACTTTCCATTGCTTATTTATTAATTTGATAATTCCGGAATATTTGGGACTTTGAGAATATTTTGATATTCCCAAAGTCCCAAAGTTCTCTAACCAATTTACAAAATGAATTAAAAATCGGAAAAAAAACAATACAACTTTTACAAACATGAAGCAGAAAAAGTTGAATACCCACAGAAAAACTCTCTCCATTAGGTCCAAGAATAAATGCGTAACTTTACTTGTACAGTACGCATCAGTTGAAAAGTGGCGAGTTTTATTCAGCTCATTGCTCTCATTATCCTCACGAAACATTTAAAAAATGGTGAATAAAAATTAACGACTACGTATATCTCCGCATTTTTTTAAAGAAATTCTCTGTTGCAAAATTATGCGAAAAAATCGTTTCTCTTTTCGAATTATTCACGAATTTTTATATCATATTATAAAAACTAATAAAAATCATAACAAAAAATAAGTCTTAATTCAATTATAGAACAAACGTTAATTTAAAATAATAATGAAAACTAACCATTGCTTATTGATTATTTTGATAATTCCCATATATTCCGGAATATATGGGAATTATCAAAATCATCAATAAGCAATGGTTAGTTTTCATTACCCATATATTCCGGAATATATGGGAATTATCAAAATAATCAATAAGCAATGGTTAGTTTTCATTATTATTTAAAATTAACGTTTGTTCCCAAGGTTCTCTAACTAATTTACAAAACGAATTAAAAATCGAAAAAAGAACATCCCAACTCTTACAAACATGAGGCAAAAGAGTTGAATACCTACCAAAAAAACTCTCTCCATTAGGTCCATGAATGAATGTGTAACTTTATTCCCTCTGCATTAAAAAAAAAAAAAAAAAAAACTTTTCCCCCGAGTCACTATAGGACTTGTACAGTACGCATCAGTTGAAAAGTGGCGAGTTTTGCTCGACTCATTACCCTCGCAGGAGCTTGAGGCACGGGTACAGTACCCTTCGCGTGAATCCAGCGTCAACTCTTGCACACGCGGGGCCCCCCGATCGCACCGGCAGCCGTCACACACACATTCATTCATACATACATAGCAAAACGCGTGGCTAAAAAACGCAGCGGGTCGGCAAAGCTGCTGGCGCACTGGGGAGAGTTAAAAAGAAAGGGGGATCGCCAGGTTCTCTTGGGATCAAGGGTGGCCTTGTGTACCCTATACCGTGTCATCGTGCCCCGCGAGCGAGGCTCGCCTGATGCTCTAGCAGCCTTTCTCTTCTTTCTCTCGTCAACCCCTAAATTGCGCGAGCGTGAGTTAACGAAAAAGGGCGAAAATTAAAAAATAACGGTCAATCCGATCGCGAGTGTAGAAAATCGATCGATATTTTCTTCTCTGGTTACCGTATGCTTTGCGACTCGTTTTCACCGCGACTAAAGAAGAATAACAAAAAAATGCATCTCCAGGCGTGTAGGTATCGGTCCGTTTCCTTTTATGTTCAGCCACGATTATTATAGTATATCGCCGCTCGATTTTCACACTCGCGTTATACCGTGCGCTGGAAATGACCCCAACGAATTATCGCTAATCATCCTGTTGCCTTTTGCTTTCTCACTTTGTGAAGAAAAAAAAAGACCTGGCGCTTTCGTCGTAGACAATAGCGTTTTTTTAGCTTCCTATTCATAGACTTTTTTTTGAAGGTGGATTTTTTTGTAAGTCTGGGAAAGAGTAGTCAATCTCAGGAATAATTTTCTGTCACGTTGTAGTGACTCTCTTATGTTTAGAATTTTTTCTTTTAAATTAATCACGATATAGTTATTTAAAAAAAAATCTACAATAGTTTTGGGGATTGGGGATTTTAAGGTTTTTTTAAACTAATTGATTTTTCGTAGCATTACATTATTTTTTAATCAACACAATATTGAGAAAAAAATGGTTGCATATTAATGACATGTAAGATTTGTCATTTGTGCTATTTTGTATTTAAAAAAAGTTATTGTATGAAAACAGTACCGGCGTTGAACTAGAAATAACTTAAATAACCATAATTAGAACGACACAAATTAACATTAAAGGCGAGACGAAATATTTACTGAAGCACAATGACTACGACAGCTAAATTTGTCTTATTATCTTTTCTTAAACGTTTTTCAGTAACCGTAAATTATTAGGATTCACAAAATTAGCATACACTGAGAGAAAAATTTGGCAATTTAAAAAAAAATATAATTGGACCGACGATAATCTAACTATAAACTATAATTCCCAGAAGGAACGAAAAAATAGTTGGATGAACCATTAATATAATTCCCAGGAGGAACGTTTATATTTTATGGTTTTAGCAAATATAATTATAGTAGCAATCATCAAAATGATAATAGTTTCAAATATGCCGTTTCGTTGCATATACGATTTCAACATTTGTTTCCGATAATCTTGCAAGTATCGTTTATTAAACCATATTATCATCGCTTCAACCATAAAACATTGCAAGCCTTCCCATATTCGTTTTATCATGTGAAATCGTTAAATCAACGATATGCTTTTCTCTCAGTGTATTTCGGCATTGAAGTAACCAAAAATAGGCAGGTTCAGACGTTTGTAGTCCTAATTTCAAAAGGAACATGGATTTTATAGTCCTAATTTCAGATGTAACATGAATTTTGTAATTAATTTAGTGGAAAGGGATTAATTGAAATAAGAATTAATTTGAAATTACAAAAGGAATTTATTTTCATTCAAGTACGGATTTAAAAATGAGTATGTATTTCATTTTTATTTATACACAAATTCTAGAAAAAAATTGTAACTATCTCAGATATAAATACCAATTAAAAGTCGTTAGTACTTAAATTTCAATCAATTACAAATACCTAAATCTTAGTATTCAAATCTGAATAAATCATGAATTTCTCAGTAATAAGTATTTAAGAGTAACTTACTTATTGCATCCTCTTTAATCATCATTCGAGCCAAAATAAATTACTAATTCGCTTAATCGAGCGTTAATTGAGCGTTAATCGAAATTTAAAAAAAAAGTATTTATATCTGCTGATCTGTGACAGGAACTATGGCCACTAAATGACAATGTAATTCAAGGCGGAAGTGTATTCCTAAAAACCGACATGACTCGACATTCAATCGGGCACTTTCAGTATTTCTTCACGTTTGTCTATCACGATTCACCGAACACGAACTGTATAAAATCCACGTTGCCCTACGTTGGAGTAATTACAAACGAGACCAAGGGGCAAAGTATTGTACAGCCCGAGTGAGAAGCCTCAGCAAGGATAAACCACTCGGAGTATAGTCAGTCTCTCCTCGCGGATAGCTTTCTTCTTCCTTCACGGGCCGGACCGTAAAACTTTTTATTAATGCAACGGGGAAACCGTTCAGCAGCAGTTTCTCGAAAACCGCGTGCTTCGCTTTATAATACGTTCCGCAGCATTTTCTACAGATATACCAAGCAACATTCAAGGTATAACTCGAGTATAACGAAGTTGCGCGTGCACAAACTCATGCAACGTGCAGCATTAAACTTGAAAATGCATTTTTCGACATTTAAAGCATATTCCCGGATTTTTGCACTTGAGCCTGAAGAACCTAATAAACTTAAAGAAACTGACATTTTTTTAAATGCTAAAAATGTTTTCTGCAACATATAAAACGTATTCCCCGATTTTCGCAATTAAACCTAAAGAACCTCACCGACGTAAAAATTCTGAAAATGCTTATTTCGTCATTTAAAAAATGTTTTACGATTTTCGAAATCGAATTTACAGAATCTAAAGAAAATACTGAGAATGCTTTTTATTCGAAATTTAAAGCGTATTTTCGGATTTCCGAACCAATCGACCAAAAAATGATGAAATTGCTTATTTCTACATTTCAAAAATATTTCTCGATTTTTGAAATCGCATCTACAGAAACTAAAGAAAATACTGAGAATGCTTTTTTTCGATATTTAAATCGTGTTCCCCGATTTTCGCAATCGAACCTAAAGAATCTAATCGACCACAAAATGCTGAAATGCTTATGTCGTCATTTAAAAAATGTTTCACGATTTTCGAAATCGAATTTACAGAATCTAAAGAAAATACTGAGAATGCTTTTTTTCGATATCTAAAACATATTTCCGGATTTCCGCAATGTAACTTAAAGAAACTAATCGACCAAAAAAAAATGAAAATGCTTATTTCGGTATTTCAAAAATATTTCTCGATTTTTGAAATCGCATCTGCGGAATCTAAAGAAAATACTGAGAATGCTTTTTTTCGATATTTAAATCGTATTCCCGGATTTTCGCAATCGAACCTAAAGAATCTAATCGACCACAAAACGCTGAAATGCTTATTTCGTCATTTTAAAAATGTTTCACGATTTTCGAAATCGAATTTAAAGAATCTAAAGAAAATACTGAAAATGCTTTTTTTCGATATCTAAAACGTATTTCCGGATTTCCGCAATGTAACTTAAAGAAACTAATCGACCAAAAAATAATGAAAATGCTTATTTCAATATTTCAAAAATATTTCTCGATTTTTGAAATCGCATCTGCGGAATCTAAAGAAAATACTGAGAATGCTTTTTTTCGATATTTAAATCATATTCCCGGATTTTCGCAATCGATCCTAAAGATTCTAATCGACTACAAAATGCTGAAATGCTTATTTCGTCATTTAAAAAATGTTTCACGATTTTCGAAATCGAATTTACAGAATCTAAAGAAAATACTGAGAATGCTTTTTTTTCGATATTTAAAGCGTATTTCCGGATTTCCGCAATGGAACCTAAAGAAACTAATCGACCAAAAAATTATGAAAATGCTTATTTCGACATTTCAAAAGTATTTCTCGATTTTTGAAATCGCATCTACAGAATCTAAAGAAAATACTGAGAATGCTTTTTTCGATATATAAATCGTATTCCCGGATTTTCGCAATCAAGCCTAAAGGATCTAATCGACCACAAAATGCTGAAATGCTTATTTCGTCATTTAAAAAATGTTTTACGATTTTCGAAATCGAATTTACAGAATCTAAAGAAAATATTGAGAATGCTTTTTTTTCGATATTTAAAGCGTATTTCCGGATTTCCGCAACGGAACCTAAAGAAACTAGTCGACAAAATTTATGAAAATGCTTATTTCGACATTTCAAAAGGATTTCTCGATTTTTGAAATCGCATCTACAGAACCTAAAGAAAATACTGAAAATGCTTTTTTCTCGATATTTAAATCGCATTCCCGGATGTTCGCAATCAACTTAAAAAATCTAATCGACCACAAAATGCTGAAAATGCTTATTTCGACATTTCGAAAGTATTTCTCTTTTTTTCGACATCAAATTTACAGAACCTAAAGAATATACTGAGAATGCTTTTTTCCACGTTTAAATCGTATTCCCGGATTTTTTAAATCGAACCTAAAAAATCGGAAACGCTGAAAAGACATATGTCAACATTTAGTATATATTCTTGTATTTTCGCAATGAAACCTAAGTAATCTAACGGACCAAAAAATGCTGAAAATTCTTATTTCGACATTTATCTCTTATCAAGGAAATCGAGGATTACTTTTTATTTCTCGATTTCCGAAATCGAAATTGTACACACAAAAAAATGTATGGTTAATTCAACTAGTTTTTATTATTACCGCAACAATAATTAATGTAACCAGCAACTAAATAATGGTAAACGTAACTATTTGTATAGTAGAACTTATTATATTCAACTAGCTATCCCCTGAATTTTTCTCAGTGTAGAACCTGATGAAAATACTGAGAATCCATTTTTCGGCATTGAAACTGTATTCTCGGTTTTTCGAAAAAAAAGAAATGGAAAAAAACGTATAAACGTGGTTCGCTTTGTAATAAGTTCACCGTTTTTTTTTCAACGGGTACAGCAGCCAACATTCAAGGTATATAACTCGAGTATAACCAAGAGGAAGAGACTGTTGCGCGTGCACTAACTCACGCAATGTGCATTAAATTCGTTTCTCCGAATGAAGCACCGGTCATTCTCCTTCCTTGGCGAAGAGAACTCGATTTTCTCTTGGTTCTTCGCTCCCTCGAAGGGCCCCGTCCGGTCCTCGGCCTGAAGAAGCCTCGCGCGAGGCTCTAGCTACGTGAATTACCGGTTGTTTCCTCGCGCCCCGCGGTTTATGACACACTCGATCAGCCACCAGTCATTATCGTCATTAGACGAGCCTGAAAAGAGCGAGATAGAAACTCGTCAGGGCGCCACGTACAATGTGAGGTATAATTTGAAATCAATAGAAAGTCCTATCTTGGTCATGTGGAGAATAGCTGTTAAATATTCAGATGGCTCATTCTAGAGATCAGCGTAGGTAGAAGGGCTTATGGAGTAAATTATTCACGTTGAAGCTTCGGGTGAATAATTTGTTAAAGTTTGGAAATAGATGGATTTGAGAGGAGATAATTGTGAGTGCCATTTTGATGAGGATGAGTTCGAAGTAGGTTTAGGGGAAAAGATTTTCTTGTCGAGGGGAAAAATACTGGAAAAGTCGCCGAAGTGTTGAGTGTTAATAAGTGTAAAATAAGGGAAAAGTACTTAGGAGGTGCTAAATGAATTTATGTTGGGTTCATTAAATTCAGGAAACTTCTTAGATGGAATCTAATTAAATTCAATTGACTCAAAGAAAATTTAATTGACTCAAAGGAAATTTAATTGACTCAAAGGAAATTTAATTGACTCAAAGGAAATTTAATTGACTCAAAGGAAATTTAATTGACTCAAAGGAAATTTAATTGACTCAAAGGAAATTCAGTTGACTCAAAGGAAATTTAATTGACTCAAAGGAAATTTAATTGACTCAAAGGAAATTCAGTTGACTCAAAGGAAATTTTGATGACGCAAAGAAACTTTAGTTGACTCAAAGGAAATTCCTTTGACTCAAAGGAAATTTAGTTAACTCAAAGGAAATTTAGTTGACTCAAAGGAAATTTCGTTAACTCAAAGGAAATTTAGTTGACTCAAAGGAAATTTAGTTGACTCAAAGGAAATTTAGTTGACTCAAAGGAAATTTAGTTGACTCAATGGAAATTTAGTTGACTCAACGAAAATTTAGTTCACTCAAAGGAAATTTCGTTAACTCAAAGGAAACTTAGTTGACTCAAAGGAAATTTAGTTGACTCAAAGGAAATTTAGTTGACTCAAAGGAAATTTAGTTGACTCAAAGGAAATTTAGTTGACTCAAAGGAAATTTAGTTGACTCAAAGGAAATTTAGTTGACTCAAAGGAAATTTAGTTGACTCAAAGGAAATTCAGTTGACGCATAGGGAATTCAGTTGACTCGATTTAGATTCCGTTGTCTCTAATTTCGATTGGTTTCGACTGAATTTATTTAGACCAAAGAAACTATTGTTGATGCCAACGATAGCTTTAGGTCAATTGATTTCAGTTGGCTGCATTTACGAAGTTTTCTCTCGAAACTTGAATTGATTTTTTCATTAAATAAAAAATAACCACTTGAACTTTCGTATGAAAAATATCTTCCAGTATAAATAGGATTCTTGATTCTATCGTGCATTAAACCATTTTACTGCTTTTCTCTTTCGCTGAAATAAATTTCGTAAATTCTTAATCAGGAAATTATCGATTGGAAAGCGCCTCAAAAACTTACTATAAGCCGAAACTCTCAACTTTTCACTTTGGAACCCCTGAAACCTGCAAAAGTAGTTTTTTCGAAACTGCTATTTTGGTCATGCAAGAAACAGTCGTTAAATATTTAGTTGGCACGTTTTGGAGATCTGTTCATAGGTGGAAGGGCTGACGGAGTCAATTATTCACGTTCGAACTTCAGTTGAATAATATATTATAGTTCGAAAATAGATGAAATGGCGAGGGAATAATTGTAAGCGCCATTTTGCAGAAGAGCTTGAGGTGTTGTGTTGCAGTATAGTATCCTTTGGCCGAGGGGAACAATAGGAAAAGTAGCCTAGGGGTTGAGAGCTTAGGCAAAGGGACAACAGTTTTTCCATTCGCTCGTTCGTTGGGGGTCGCTCAATGCTTTTGATGCTGCTGATGTTGCTGGGGGCGCGAAGGGATCGCCGCCCTACGCACTGACCTTATGCTATTGGTGGATATCGAACACGAAGCTATCGATTATTTGTCGGTGATTCCTGACACGATAATAAGCCTGGTTGCCTGGAGAATAGAGTGGTCAGCATTGGGGATTCCTGCTTTTCGGAAAAGTTTGGGGAGGTGTGGTCTAATGGCGAAAATTATCTGGGAAAAAAGGAACCTCCCACTATTCTTACGAAAATATGTGTATAACTAATCCTATTTTTTCTCCAGTTTTTCGATTTTTCAAATTATTGGTCTTCATAATATTTCTATAAGTTTTGGAAATTTTAAGTAGCTACACTATTGAAGCACAAATTTTATTTGTCGTATCATTAATGAATAAATAGGCAAATTATAATAAGGGAATAATGAAAATCAATTTTTCAGCATTGAGGTGTAACCTAATGGCGAAAATTATCAGAACAAAGGGACCTCCAACAATTTCTACGGAAATATGTGTATACACGGAGAAAAACGCTTGGTTGGGCTTACTAAGATTTTGGTTAAAAATTTTGCCAAGAAAAATTTGATAGGCGTAACCAAGTGATTGATTAGGCGTACTAAATACTTGGTTGTCTTATCAAGTTCTTATTTATGTTAGCTAATAACTTGGTTATGTTAGTCAATAACTTGATTGTGCCCACCAAGTTCTCTTGATAACATTTTTAACCAATTTTTTGGTAATTCTAACCAAGCTTTTTTCTGAGTGTAATTAATCCCATCTTTTTCTCCAGTTTTTCGATTTTTTAATTTATTGGTCTTCATAATATTTCTATAAATTTTGGAAATTTTACGTAGCTACGCAATTGAAGTACATATTTTATTTATCGTATCGTTAATAAATACATAAATAGACAAATAATAATAAGGGAATAATAGTAATCAATTTTTTAGCATTGAGAATTTATTTATGGTGTGATCTAATGGCGAAAATTTTCAGGGAAAAGAGGACCTTCCACTATTCTTAGAGAAATATGTGCATACTTAATACTATTTTTTCTCTAGTTTTTTAAATCTTCACATTATTAGTCTTCATAATATTTCTATAAATTATGGAAATTTTAAGTAGCTACACTATGGAAGTACAAATTTTATTTGTCGTGTGATTATGAAATAAATAGGCAAATAATAATAAGGGAATAATGAAAATTCATTTTTCGTTAAGTTTGGAATATTGATTCTAATAAAAGCGAACATTACTTATTAAAATGAATCAGAAGTATAATTTACAATATTAGAATAGGATTTATTTAAGTACATTTAAAAAAAGAAAAAAACGAAACGTTTTATCAAATTTCATGGTCTTTATAAAGATTTCTGTAAATATTGAAAACTAAAAAAATGACATCATTGAAAAAAATGGACTCAAAATTATGTCATATAATTTTAGTCCAGTTTTTTCCAATTATGTAATGGTTTTTACTTTTCAATATTTACAGAAAAGTGTTGAATAGAAGACTCACTACTCTGTTCATTTCAGAATAATAGATGGAAATAATAGCCATCACGGCTTTTAAAGAATGCGTCATCATTTATTTTGCAATATTTATATAAATGAAGCTTCTACAGACAATGAAGGAATATTTATACTCACATCATTAATTTATATCACCTAATAATTTCGAACCCAGAAAATTATTGGGATGCAAACACCGGTATCAATATCGTACTATTGGTGGAACATCTGAACAAGAATAATTAAACCCAGGACTCATTAAATTTCTGTGAATATTGAAAACAAAAGAGATAGATTTTATCATATTAATATCGATTATTAAATAAAGTTTAGTAATACGCAAATAGAATATCGATTTTTATATTCATTCTGGAATAATTAATAATAATTGTAATTTATAATAACATTTTTGCCATCCAAACGTACTGCTTCACTTTTGAAGGATTAAATAAAAAATAAAAGGACATTTATGCTCCTTACATTAATGGGCACCATGTAAATATATTGCATAAATAAAAACGACGAAAATGAATCTAAAAAA
This sequence comes from Ephialtes manifestator, assembly GCA_963970395.1. Classification (NCBI taxonomy): domain Eukaryota; kingdom Metazoa; phylum Arthropoda; class Insecta; order Hymenoptera; family Ichneumonidae; genus Ephialtes; species Ephialtes manifestator. Next base: position 6,765,404 of record OZ019980.1, read on the forward strand.
GGATGCAAAGCAGAACCTTGCACATTGCTTCCTCATTATATTTCGCTTTTTACAAAGCAACCTTTAAGAGGAAGTATGGGAATTGATTTTGACTTCCTCATAGAGGAAGCTTTTTAAAAAGCGAAATATAATGAGGAAGCAATGTGCAAGGTTCTGCTTTGCATCCTTGTTTTAAATAAATATAAATAAGCGCACACTCTCTCTTTGTGAAAATATAATAAGGACAAACGGTCCAGAAACTCCCTCGAATACTCTATCTTCTCTGTTTTTTTTTTGTAGAACACGATAGAAATCGGTGGTTTCCGAAATTTCATTGGGAAGCAAGGATATGGCTAGTTTATACGACATAAATCGCTACTTTTCGCAATATAGACTGTACAACATCGCTATGAAAATATGTTACCGATCAACATTTTTGGGCTATATCTGACGTATTTATCTGTTAATCATGAATTTGGCACTCATTTGACTCCCAGCTCGATATTTGATACCAAAATTCCCATCGCAGAAAAAAAATCAAAAAATTCAAAAAATCAAAATCTCATAAAATTTTAACGTTTTAACCGATCTTAACCAAATTAAATCGGGATTACCGGTGTATGAAAGCTCACGTACATACCAATTTTGAGCTTAATATTTCGAAAATTAAAAGAGTTATCACGTTAACATACGTTTTTGAAAAAATTCAAATCGCGTAAAAATGTAATGATCATGGGGATTTTTACAAAAATTGGTATGAACGATGAGGATTGACCCCTCTATCTATCATGTAAATTTCAGCTCTATATCTCGAGGCGTTCCCGAGTTATAAAGGTTTACGTTTTTCGAGCGTGTAACACACACACATACAGACTTTTTTTTAAATCATTTTTTTCGACGTTTTGGACTATTCTGAGTGTACTGACATGAAAATCTCGAAAAAAATTTTTTTTCACGAAAACAAAGCTTTCTCTATGAGAAAGCAAAATCAACAAATTATTGGAGTACAAATCTCAGTATCAATATCGCAGTATTTTGTAATAAATCATATAATTAAAGGGAATAATTAAAGGGAAAACTCATTAAATTATTGTGAATATTGTAAACAAAAATAACTACATCACTGGTAAAAACTGGATCGAAATTTTGATTTTATCATAGCAATATTGATTATATAGAGCTCAGTAATAGGTGAATTGAAAATTCTTTTTTCTATTGTACTTATCTGAATCTTTTCATGAACGAGCGAAAACATTTTTTCAAATTTGATGCTGTTAAAATACGTAACAAATGCGATATATAATAAAACGATAAATAGAAATGAGTTATACTTTTTATCACGATTTTATTTTTTCAAAAATCTTGCGAATTATCACATTTTTTGTATTTCAAGCGTACTAGCTTTACTTTTGTAAACGTCTACTGACAATAAAAGGGAATTTATACTCTTCTCATTAATTTGTGTTATATAAATATTTTGTAGGATTCACCTCCAGCAGATTATTGGAATATAAATCCGAGTATCAATATCGCACGTATCATATAGGAATAATTTAAGGGAAAACTCGTTAAATTACTGCGAATATTATACATAAAAAATAACTACATCACTGGCAAAAATAGGATCGACATTTTCATTTTATCATATCAATATTAATTACATAGAGCTCGATACTATGTGAATTGAAAATTCTCTTTCAAGAGTCGCGGTAGCGACTCGACGTCAAGTTAAAAAAGAAAATGAATGTTGCCTTCACATGACGATTCTGTTTGATCTTGATATATTTATGACCATCTTTTCATGAATGAGCTAAAGCTTTTCCTCCAATTAGATGCTGTTAAAATACGTAATAAATGCGAATAATACATTTATAATCAAACAATAAGTAAAAACGTATTATAGTTTTTGTATTTTCGCTTTACATTGGAAACGCTGCATAAATAACAAAAGGGAATTTATACTCTTTTCATTAATTCGTGTTATATAAATATTTTGTAAGAATTATCTCCAGCAAATTATTGGAGAATAAATCCGAGTATCAATATCGCAGTATTTTTTAACGTATAGGAATAATTGAAGGAAAAACTCGTTAAATTACTGCGTATATTGTAAATAAACAATAACACCATCACTAGCAAAAACCTGATTGGAATTTTAATTTTGTCATATCAATATTGATTACTATGTGAATTAAAAATTCGTTTTTTATTATTCTTAATGCTTATCTTTCCATGAATGAGCGAAAACATTTCCTCCAATTTGATGCTGTTAAAATAGGTAATAAATGCGAATAATACATTTATAACCAAACGAGAAATGAAAACGTATTATAATACGTTTCATTTCATTTATCGTAAAATAAATGAAAACGTATTATAATACGTTTTCATAGTATACTTTTCGTATTTTCGCTTTACATTTGAAAGGCTCCATCGATAACAAAGGGGAATTTATACTCTTCTCCTTAATTAGTATCATATAAATATTTTCCAGGAATTATAAATCGCAAATTATTGGAGTCGAAATTCTAGTATCAACATCATAGTGACGGTTGAAGCGTCGAACAGGAATAATTGAAGGCAGGGCTCGTTAAATTGAAGCCTATCATCATGCCCTTTTCCCGCAAACCGATATTGCATACGTGTAGCGTGTGGCTGGACGGATGAGAGGAGAGAGGAATTGCTATTGGGACGAGAGGCCATCAATCCTGGACAAACTCTCATCACTAGTGCATACCATCGAGTACCACAGCTTTTGCTCTCTCTCTGTATTTTCCTCCTTCATCCCACTTTGAATATCAACGCACGTACAGCTACGCACTGGTTTATTCGCGTGGCCACTTTGTGAAAACGGCAATAAAATCAAATTGACTAGTATTGTGTGGTGGATTGTACGTAGAAAAGCCACGGATGCGTGTGACATACAGAATAATTAAAAAATCATGTGAAAGTTCTGTCATCCACCATGGAGTATATTCCAGGAAAATTTTCAAAGGGAGGATGAGCAGTAGGACTTTTACATATTGCTATTGTCACACGAGAAAAAAAAAACAGATGAAAAGCTTCTCTACAAAATTCTCCCTCACTCAATCCTCTTAACAAACGACTATATGCACATCCCATACTCCCCCATAACTCTTTTTTTCTTCCCATGCTTTCCACTCGCTGAATGTCAAGCCACCCCCTACCACTGTCTTATTTTCTTCAACCCTTACTCACGGCCCTTCGCTCTCCTATCAACCACGCGATGGGAATGTCATGAAATATCGTTGAAACCATTTAAAGGGGGCTTCACTCGACTGTCCGTGTTTTAAGAGAGTTTGGAAGCAAAATTTTGCTACCCGAAATTATCAATATCTTTGAGGCGAATTAAAAAATGAACAATATGAAATAAAGTAAGTCTCATAGCTTTTGAACATAAATTGTTGAAACACTGAAAATAGGGTGATATATTGTTTCTCAATAAAAAGGATATTTTGAGTAATGTCCTATTCACACATTTTTGATATATTCGGCGGTAATTTTCCATAAATATTTGCATATGTTCTCTAGTAGCTTTGTCTATCCATTTAACAGCTAATGTAGAATATTTGTTACATTGAGGAAATAGCTATTTTTCAAGACATCTTTTTCAATTTCATTTCCATAACTTTAGAAATTTTTGACAAGCTGTGGGGAGCGGCAGAGGAAAAATTGATTTTTTAAAATGCTATTTTCCACTATTTACATTATTTACAAAATTTAACAAAAAATTATGGAGGATACTAATATTAAATATTTAGGAAAAATTTGTTTTTTTCAAGCGTAAAGGATCTTTGTTGTTAAAAAGTTAATAAAACAAATATTATCTCAAGACAATCTAACGGCTCAAATTCTTAATTTCGACGTCTATGACTAGATGCATAAGATTTTTTTTCCAAAAACTGACCACGACAGTATTTTCTTCAAATCCCTCGCGGATTTAATTAATAATAACATCATTACATCAGACCCGAAAAATCTCTATCTAGCCAAGTTTATCATTTTATTTTATTGAAACCTGCAAACGTAAAATAAAATAAATTCAAGGAATAACGAACCACGCTTTAATGCAACGCAATAATCTGTTATAATATTGGAAAAAGCGTCCTACGTTCAGACAAATAAATATGAAAAAAAACTTGGATTGAATATATTTTCATTTTTGGTCACTAGCAATTTCATTACAATTTTTTTGCACCCCTTCAAATACCTTTTATTAATCAAATTACAATAATTTCAACCATAAAGACAGTCCAAAATATCAATGCTCCATTTCTCCACAACGTTAAGGGGAGGGAGTCAGGTCAAAAAATTGATTTTGGAAATTCATTATCATCTAAATCCTATTGCATATAAAAATGCCCAACGCACTATATTGTTGGTACTCGATGAAAGGATTTTTTACTGTCGTCTGACTTGTATATGCTTTTCAATATTATCTTAAGCAAAGTTCTTAGGTTTTCCATTCTGCGCATCATTCAGATCAAACTACTAGGCAGATTGGAATGGTTGACGTCTCATTTTCTAAGTCATGAAAAGATACACCGGCTAAATGGAGCAAATGTTAATAAAAAGTAATATTTTTTAAGTGACATAATTATTAATAAATAAATTTTATGCTATTTTCTAAATCAGTGATTAATTTTGCTTTCAGAATGAAAAAAAAATAGTTTGCTCCATTTAGCCGGTGTATCTTTTCATGAAGAAGAAAATGAGACGTCAATCATTCCAATCTGCCTAGTAGTTTGATCTGAATGATGCGCAGAATGGAAAACCTAAGAACTTTGATTAAGATAATATTGAAAAGCATATGCAAGCCAGACGACAGTAAAAAATCCTTTCATCGAGCACCGACAATATAGTGCATTGTGCATTTTTATATGCAATAGGATTTGGATGATATTGAATTTCCAAACACAATTTTTTTGACCTGACTCCCTCCCCTTAAGCGAGGAATACAAAACAAAAATCTTTCAAAAATTGAATTGTAACAAAAAAATTAATTAAGTAAACTAAATCAACTTTTAACTGTTTTTCCCAATAAATTATTAAAATATTAGAAAACTCGTGAAACATTCACACAGTATTTTTTTTTCATATATTTTTTATGACAAAAAAAAATTATATTCTTTTTTGTATACTTCCTCTGATACCTCCAATTAATAAAACCACAATAATTCCAATCCCCAAAAAGCTTCAAAGTCCTGAGATCTCCATTTTGTCCATGGTATAAAGCCATGGATCCATCAAGCATCCCACATTTCCCAAGTAAACTGTCCCCCGTTTTCCCGCTGTCCTATACATCCCCATCCCTTATGTGTGCGTACACGCACGTGTGACCGATCTGTCCACGTGTCGCGCCGCGAAAAACGACCGAAAGAGTCTCTCGCATTGGAAATGCTGAGGTCCTATTGGCTATGCCTCTTGGCGTGACGTAACCGAGCGAACGTCGCCCCGCTGACTGGTCCAGCATGACGAGGGGCTTTGAGGGGGAACATACAGAGAGAATACAACGCAGATAGCGCGGAATCCTGCGGGGGTGGACTGCCTAAAGCCTTCCCCACTCCTAAGCTCTCATGCTGTTTCAGTGGTTCCCCACTCCCACATTATTCCAGCCACGCAGTTCGAGATACACAGCAAAGCAACTGGGAATTCCGCGCGGGGGAAAAGTTCGGAATACTTGGCACGATTGGGGGTAGTTCGAATTTTTATCTAATTTAACTAATTAAGATAGTTCGTGCGCTCCACAGTAATAAAATGAGTGCTCAATTTTTTAACAAACTTTTGAAAATAATCTATAGATAAATAAGCAAGGATACGGAGTATTATTGTAACTATGTATCACGGAGAAATTTTTCTGGTAACCACTATTTAAAAAGTGTGGCGATGGTTCTCATGCAGCATAGTAAATTCGGTTTATTCGATTGGTTTGGCGATGATAGTCACACAGTACATGAAACCCGTACTTTTTGTGTCTAATATACAGTATGGCAAACGATGCCAATTGTGTTGACGAATTACTTACCAACTTTACATTGCTGGTTAAACGCAGCATACTGAAGACTGCTAGGCCGGTTACGAAATTCTTGTAATTAAAATGATACTTAAATTAATAGACAGTAAAGGTATCTACACTGAGAGAAATTAAGATGGTACTGGTAACTAATCAGTGATAATTATATTTTATTAGTCCAGGTGACTATTTTTGTAGTTACATTAACTACGTTATTGTTAATGTGACTATTTTCGTAGTTACATTAACTACGTTACTATTAATGTAACTACGAAAATAGTCACCTGGACTATTAAAATATAATTATCACTGAATAGTTATCAGGACCATCTCAAATTTTCTCAGTGTAAAGGTAGGATAGGGATAGGTTACAAAAATGTAGCATAAAAAAATATACGTTGTTTTGTTCAATTATTAAACATTTATTTATTTTTCTAAAATGAAATGATTTTTTTTTTACCAATTAAAAGTCACATAATATCGCCATCATCACTTTTCGTCCTGATCTCGGAGGTCACTAAAGAGCAGGTTATGTCACGTTGCAAATAGTGCAGGTTACGCACCGATTTATAACGACGATGACATGTGACGATTTTCTTATAGAATAGAAGAAGAATACATAGATAATATATCTTTAAAAAAATATGTGTAGGGTAGAAGTACCGGTTGTGGCCACCCCCACACTTAAATACGTTTTTCGTGGCTATTTTAATTCTGTACCTGTATTTAATCATAATTTTTCATAACGTTGTGTATTTTGGAAACATTTATCGTCATTTTGACGTCCGTTCGTCTCCATTACAAAAAGTACTGTATCAGTAATTAAAGTATCATCAGCTGATTCATCAAATTCTCAACTCCTTACGGAATTCGACAAGATTTTGACGAAAGCTCTAGATACATATTCGGATTCTATAGTTGGCGATTGCATGCAGCTTTGCATATATCAATCTTAAGAGTCATCACTGCAAATATTGATGTACTAAAAGTTTGAAATAAAGCTATACATTTATAAAAAATACAATGGCCACAACTGGTACATGGAATAAGCATGTTGCCCCGGATATGGCCATGATAATATAATCATTAATTTTTCGTTAATTATTACACAATCAATTCATAAATTCGTAAAGAAGAAACAAAAAAACCAAAAATAGCTAAGAAAAATATATCCTTAGAAATGTATAGTAAAAAAGAAGGTAAAGCGGTGGAACACCTTTCATGTTGAAGATTCCCATCATTATGCAATGCGAAAATCTACTTTCGGAAAGAACTCTGGTAAAAATAAAAATAAAAGTGTAAAGAGTAAAACATTAATATAATGCATGACTATTTGAGACAAAGAAAACTGCTACGAAAAAGTGCAAAACGAAGGAGACAAATGTCAAAACAGGTTAGTTAGGTTCACATATGGCATCTGTGCTTTAAAGACATTTTCGTATAGAGAAATTGGATGCTTTCATAAGAATACGATTTTGATTTATTAAACACACCTTAAAAAATGTTTCAAGTGCAATGAATATTGAGTTATTCTAATTTTAAGCATGGCCAAAACCGGTACATTACTGTGGCCAAAACCGGTGCATAGGTGGCCAGAACTGGTGAAATGGCTATGCTCCTACTTTTTTCCAATTTCCAGTGTTTTCTCGACACATATGAAGATTTTAATGCTAGAAATCTGAAATTATATCCTTCTCAGATATGAAAAGTATAGGTCCAAAACAGTTTTATGATATTTGGTCCCAATCACAAGTACTTGAAAATGGGAAAATTCTTAAAGTGGTCACAACCGGTACTTCTACCCTACTTGTTTTTTAGTTTTCACAATTCCCTGTTAGTTGCACTACACTACCGAGAACAACACTACAGAGGCGCCTATCGCCTCTGACGGTATAAACACACTCAGCCGCCGCCAAATGTATATCGGTCACCGCACATCTTTCGTGTATAGTTAATAGACTGTTTAGAACTAAAGCCTATAGTTGGGGAACGATTTCCAGACGCACGGTCTTAATAGTTACAACGTTGATGATATCAGAATTTGCTATTTCACATATGAGGCATTCCATATGAAGCGGGCCACCCTGATTTTCAATGTTCGTAGAGTGGGTTCATAATTTTTTCCAGAGTATTTGGAGTTCCCCGAACACATGCGAGTTATTTCAGCTTTGTGATCACCATAGTTTTTCCACAATAAAATACGCTTGTTTTTGCGCATGAAAAACTCTATTTCCTCGCGTTGTAACGTAAAATCGTATGCAGTATTCGGGAGGGAAACATTTTCTCAGCTCGTGTGAATGCAGCACTCGCCTTCGGCTCGTGTTGCGAACTCGCACTCGCAAGATATGTGTTTTCCCTCCCTCGGGCCGCAATATACTATTTTAACGATTTTTATTTATTTTATTTTTATGTTTTTTATATTTATTGGTTTGTTAAATACGATATTCTGCAAACAGATTTCTCGTTTTTAAAACAATATTTAGCTAATTGTATTTTCATATCATTTCTCTTTTATTGTTTTGTTTTAATGATGTAGCCTGTTCGATAAATTGTAATGGTTCCTGTCTTCTTTTATTTCAAGATAATACTTAGCATCTCGAATTCACGCGTATGTACAGATTTTACATTCAGTCGCTATGACTCCGTTGTCGAGAAAGCAAATAACAAAGTAAAACACGTTTTTCTACGAGAGATTTCCATAGCTAAATACTAATAGAGATGTACATCATCGAATTGAACTGGTGAAATGAAGGCAATTTTTCAACAAACGAAGTGGAATTCAAGACACTGAAGTTTGATAATTGGACTCGATTATATTTACTTAATAACTTCGAATTTGGACATGGTTGCCATAAATGAAATAATCTTTTATATTGGTGAATTAATAGAGCATGTTCCAATTTTAAAAAATGCGCCCTTTCATCCATATAAATTTCACCAACAGATTTTGATTATTAATTTTTGAATCTAACAAACAGGATTTAAAATAAGAGTTAATAGAAATCTTACCATTTATTTTTTATAAAACAAATAGTTGTATTTACGACATTAGATCCACAGTTATCTTATAAGATCTTTTATTAAATTTTTAATTTAAAAAATTCTCAAAAGATTGAACTAATAGTGAAATTCTATTAGGAATGCTTCGTAAATTCCATTACAATTTCATGGATGAAAACTGTATTTATATTCACGTAAAAATTTATCAAAATTACAGTTCTTAGAATATTATGGTTTAGAAAAGTGACCAACAGTTAACAATTTTTAAAAATCTGAAAGTAGCTTGGCCGTTAACGGGTTAAAGATATATGCTAGAATTCATTTAATCAATATGTATTGAAAACCTTTGCCTAAAGCATTCTCATAAATCAGCTCATGTTTAAAAAAAATCAAACAATGAAACATTCACATTTGACCATCACTTTCGATTATTATTTTTAGAAACTATAGAACACAGCACTGTTGGAAAAAACTGAAGGTTTTTATGCATAAACTCGTAATCTAAATTTAATGTGCAATTGTGTTGTAAAATTAATGTACTTTTGTGGCTAAATAAAAGAAAATTATTAAAATTCAAGTACTTTTACTGTAAAATTTAAGTAATTTATTGAATTTGCTGTACCATACATTAATTTTCATCAGACTTGTATATTAAATTTAATATACCAGTTTATTTATAAAAACTTCCAGTACTTGTACATTAAATTTCAAGTAGATTTTTTTTACAGTGTGGGAAAAAAAGTCGGTTAGACCTACCAAATGTGCGTTTGCGAGTGACGAAAGATTGTAAAAATTATATTGTTCAAGCAACGAAGTAATTGTTTAGGTCTAAAATAGGACTGCACTTATGTCAAATATCCTATTTTTTACTCTTTCTCATCTTGTTTCGACCTGGGCCTAACCTTTGATCCTTCTGACTGGGTCCGTAATATTTCATATATGATTGACATAACTCCAAAAAACAAAAATGAATTTTGTTCATTCTTTTTTTACATCTGGAATCATCTACGATTTGTTTCAATAACAAGTTATTAAAAAGCACATTTAAAAATGCTAAAATATATTTTTTCGAAAACAAAATTTTTTGTTCATCAAACTGAAGTGGGCCGACGATTCGATCTATTTAATTGGCCTTTAAAAAAACAACAAATGGAAAAATTGGAAAAAAATAAGAATTCTACGTTCAGCAGCAGCTAGAAAATTTTCCTATGTAATATATGATTTTTAGAATATTTCAGACTTTTGCCAAAGTATATATTTGCATTGGCAAAAATCTGTAAAGCCTTTTTTTGAAAAATAAAGATTTTTAGTAATCAAGCCGGAATGAGCCGGAGTTTCCTTCGATTTATTCCATGCTTTTTTCAGGATTTAAAAAATTGAAAAAATTTTAGAAAATGTTAATTTTACGATGGGCAGCGGCTAGGAAGTTTTACGTGCAACACATGACTTTTCGATTTTTGGCAATGTATACATATATATATCTAAAAATCATGTACTGCATAAAAAATATTTCTAGCTGTTACAATTTTTTCTAATTTAACAATTATTTTTTGTTGAGAAAATACTGAAAAAAACTAACCAAAAATGTTTATTTTCGAAAAAAGGTATTTTAGTATTTAATCAGTTTTTAAAAACGTGTCTTTTAATAATTCGTTTAAGGGATCTTTCCAGTGTGACGGCCCGAAAAATAGCCTACTTTCACGATTTTTTTTTTTGGACGGTTACTATACGCCGATCAATCTAAAATTTTTATGACATATTAAGATAATCATGAATAACAGAAAATTATTTTTTATAAGCCAATTTTTATTGTTTAAATATATTTTTTTAATTGTTGAAAATAATGTTGATAAAAAAGATAGCCTCATGGTGGTAGGGGTCGCAAATTTGATCTAAAAAAAAACCCAAAGCATTATTAATTAGTATGCGATTGGCTACCGCGCTATGGAGGCTTTTTTTAAAATCAAAATTGACAAAATGGCGGCACTTCGAACAAACAGTACCGAATTTAGCCGTTATTTTCGACAGTTTTTCTTTTAAAAAAAATGGATAGATTTTAAAAAAAAGCTTCCATAGCAAGATAGAGAGTAGCGTGAAGAATATTGTCCTAAAATTTGAAAACAATCGCTTGAAAACTGTTCCCTGGAGAATGTCCAACGTTTTGAAAAATTTTGTTTCGAGAAAAACGCGTTTAAAGTTTCGAGTGTAGAAATTTCATATACCTAAATTGTGTACTTATGACTAATCGGCGATGCCAGGTCCATAAAGTATGCCAGCGAAGTATTTCGAATTTCGCTTTAAAAATTTGAGAGGATGTTCTTGACCGTATAAGAAAAAAAAATCGATTTTTTTAATACTGGAAAGATCCCTTAAACAAATCGTAGATTTTTACAGTAAAAGTACTTGAATTTTACAGTAGAAGTACTTGTATTTAAATAATTTGCTTTAATTTTACTTGAAAAGTAAATGAATTTTATACCACAATTATTGTATATTAAATTTCGATTACGAGTTTATGAACAAAAACTTCCAGTCTTTTCCAACATACACTCAAAGAAATCGTTGTAGTACAGTCAACTATAAAGTGACAACTACTAATTCTTAGTCTATGCAACTATTTTCATAGTTACAGTAACTACTTGGTAGTTATAGTAACTATCTGATAGTTGTGGCAACTATTAAAAAATTGGTCGTACGAACTAAAAATTAATAGTTGTCACTTTATAGTTACTAATACCATAATTTTCTCTCAGTGTATGTATGTTATATATTAAGAACTAAATCCGCCACATTAGTAACTCCTCATAACTGTTCGTAAAATCACACCGAGAGAAAAGATTTCATTGACGCCAAAGAAATGGGTGGATTGATTTTTTTTTCACTGATTTCAACGAAATATTTCTTTGATTTCAATGAAATAGAGCATTTGAATTTCAAAGAGAATATTTCATTGCCTGTAAATAAAGATTTACTTAGTGAGCATATAATAAAAAAACAGTTTCATTGTTTTAAAGAGACGTTTTCATTGGTTCAAAGAAACCTTTTCATTGATCTCTCTCTCGCACCTAACCTCACTTTTTTGTTTTCCGGTTCTAGCGAACAAACGTCTTCGAGTTTTGAGGAGCCAGAAACTTAGCCTATTTCTGCCGTACATCCTTACATACTCAGAAAATTTGAGCTTTATCTGCCGCGTACTTCAGAAAAAAATAGGTTTCGAAATTTTGAGCTGGTAACAAGAAGGTTTCATTGAATTAGAGACGATATCTTTGAAATCAATTAAAAAGTTTTATTGGTTTAAAGAATAGTATTGAAATTCAAGTATTTCATTTCATTGGCAAAGATTTTCGTGAATCAATTAAACTTTTTCTCTCGGTGCACGAGAAATCGTAAATATATTTTTCAAAATTTAGCTATGTTTGGACTAGTGTGGAGCGCTCCACCCTCCTTAAGGAGGAGCTAATCATTATAGTGAGAGAGCAGGAGGATCTGAAGAAACAGAAAAGGACAAGAGAGAGGGGATTGTCAGAGGACAGAACTGTAGAAGAACTACGGGCGGGAGGGGGACTCGCGCACATAGCCAGCCTCGGAAAAGCGAGAGGGAATCGCGCGTGCGGGGGCCGCGGATGGAGAAACGGCTCGGAGCGCACGAGCCTACGAGCAGAGCAAGCAGCACTCCGTCACGGAGACTCGAAGCCGGTGGACGCGCGTATATCATCTCTTGTTCTCACTTTTTCCACTGTCTTTCTCATCTCTCCCTTCTATTCTTCCACTCTAGAGGGATTTTTTTTTCTCTCTCTACGTGGGCCCGAAAGGGAGGAGCGAGGACCAAACGAGCTCCTGCCTCGGTCGAGAAGAGGTTCCACAGTTGCTCATGGGATCGTTGATCTCGCATCGCGCAGAGATCTCTTTACTTCCGGAAGCACTCGGCGATCGTCGCTCCTCGTCGTCTTCCTGCGCTTCCTCTTGTTCGCGAAGAGGATTTTTACTTCCGGTTCCAGCGCAGAAAACACCATCGGATTGATGATATTTATTATTGTCGAAGTGCTCAAGGGAGTTTCGAAATTTCGAGGAGGATTCACGGCTTTTGTGCTCATCTAAGAGGTAACGTTAATTATATTATTATTATTAGTATTATTATTACTGTAAACATAGAGATATTTTATTTGAGGGTCATTTCATACTTTCTTGGTGATTGTAATAAGCTGTTATTGAAATTTTAATGTTTTTATACAAAATTTTAGACATTTTGATCAGTGTTAATTAAAATTGTATTGGTTGAAGACAAGTGTATATTTTAGGCATAGATTGAGAGACTGTTGCAGAAAGACTTGGATTTATCTACAATGTTGATGGCTTTATTAATTCATAATCGGTTAGTAGAAATATTTATAGATTTTTATCGTAGAGAGTTAAATTTTTGGACGTAACTTCGAATTTATGATTAAACTTACGATCGGATTAGTAATTTCAATCTGATTGATATAATTGTTTATGAATATTTAATGTAATCGGTAATAATGTTATTAATTCATCAAAAGTGTAGTGAAAACTATTCTCAATTGTTCTGTAAATATTTTTCTCTCGGTTGTGCATAAAATATACAATTTTCTTCAATGTACAAATTTAACATAAAATTAATGCCTACGAGTATGTTACCACATTCATGTACGTCGAAGAGTTTCTTTTCGTTAATTAGTTTTTTTCATTTAATTATTAGAATCCTCATTAACTAGGTAAATAATTCATAAATATTTATGACTGAAAGATAATTTTCCATAAATGTTTCGTCAAATTAGTTATGATGTAATTACACTTTAAAAACCAAGCTAAGCGTGCTAATTCCTATCGTTTACAATGGAGTAACTTTTTACACACATTATTACTATGTATATATATTGCTTTTACACAACATTATTACTATGTAAAATCAACACGCTCATAAGTGTGTAAAAAAAATGACGACATTGTAAAGAATAGGAAGGCCACTTCATTTTTTTTCCGCGTAATTCTTCAACATTCTAATTAAGATGACTCTTAGTTGCGCTGTAAATATTTGTATCGTCACGCACGCATAAAATATATATATTTTTTTATCTACAAATTAAATATAAAAATCAACGTCACAGAAATACATTGGCCCATTAAAGAATTTTAATGGATCACTTTTGATTGATTAACTAATTCTTTCAATTGCTACAATCCTGATTAATTAATGAAGATGATATATTTAAAATATGTATATAATTTTCTTTACTCTAAAAATTAAATATCAAAATCAATTTCATGGAAATATATTAGCGCATTGATAAATTTTAATGGGTCAGTTTTGATTGATTAAGTATTACCCCAATTGTTATAATCCTGATTAACTCTTCTCAGTCATACTATTGTAGAATTTTATGCAGGTCCCACATGGGTAAAATCCACTCAGCCACTTTCAAATGGTGACCATGTAAAAACTGTTCGTCGGAGGAGACCCAAAAAATTCTGAAGTGTCCTGTGAACATTGCAGATGCCTCAATATGCCCCAAGCGGCTAAACAGAAAAATTGACATGATAACATGTTTAAAAAAAATCAGCCGATCAATCGAAATTCCGTCGATTGCACTGAGAGAAAAGCATATCGTTGATTTAACGATTTCACATGATAAAACGAATATAGGAAGGCTTGCAATGTTTTATGGTTAAAGCGATGATAATATGGTTTAATAAACGATACTTGCAAGATTATTGGAAACAAACGCTGAAATCGTATATGCAACGAAACGGCATATTTGAAACTATTAAAATAGTTTTTGAACCTATTATCATTTTGATGATTGCTACTATAATTATATTTGCTAAAACCATAAAATATAAACGTTTCTCCTGGGAATTATATTAATGGTTCATCCAACTATTTTCTTATATTTGCTATAATCATAAAACATAGACGTTCCTCCTGGGAATTATATTTTATAGTTAGATTATCGTCGGTCCAACTATATTTTTTTGTAAATTACCAGATTTTTCTCTCAGTGTGATGGGTAAATTTTACCCATGATGTCTGGGAAGCGTTAATTAATGAAGATAATGTTTATTTAATCTATTAATTAAATATAAAAATCAACGTCACAGGAATATATTGAATTTTAATGGGTCACGTTTGAAAATAATATTTTTATCCTCGCTTCAGGTTAAAATATGCTATTTTCTTTAATCTACAAATTAAATATGAAAATCAATATCACAAGAATATGTTAGTTCAATCATGCATTTTACCGAGTAAATTTCGCACTAACTATGTAATTCTCTCCAATCTACAAATTAAATATCAAAATCTATGGTACCGGAATATATTGGCCCATTCATGAATTTTAATAGGTCACGTTTGATCGATTACCTATTCCCCTTGATTGCTATAATCCCGATTAATTAATGAAGATAATATTTTAGAGCTCCACTGTATATGTGGGCTGCTTTTTGGATGAATCGATAGCAACTCAGCCTGTCGCTTGTCAATGCCATTTCAATAGAGACATTAAGAGCATCCAATGCTCTTCGTATATGGGCCCATAGTTATTGCATGCGCGCGTTTGGGATCGTCGAGAATTGTTGGACGGCTGTCTGTAACTATTTCCTGGTAATATGTACCACTGGTGCTGCCGCTGCTGCTGCTGCTACTCCTCTTCCCTCTATGCGAGGCTTCTGCCTCTTGTATCTAGCACTTCTCTAGCTCTGTATAGCAGAGTCATAACGTAGTTGTACCGTGTACGTAGTATGTACATGCTTGGCCGGCCGGTGTTTGAGATTCCGCTAGCTGGCCGGCGAGCAAAGGATAGTTCTCTGCTATAGGTCGATACCCCCGTTTGAATCCCCGTTCTGTTCATGCTTTCCCTATACACTCGTCTCAAAGCGGAATCTGTGTTAAATTCTCGCCTACAGTCACGCTTCCAGATCATTTCTGTATGCAAACGCTCAGAAATCTCTCTGACCTCACGCAGTTCCATTATTTGAATACCTTATACCTTCTAAAACAAACAAACCAGCTTGCAGAAGCTTATCCCGAGTTCAAATTCAAACCCTTCCAACACCCTGCGTTAAATTCAAGTGGGTAAATATGCCATTGTTGGAGGTTTATACAAGGGTCTAAGAACCTCATCTCAACCTAATTGCACGGAAAAAATGGCTTCGTTGGACCAACTAACTATT
Source organism: Ephialtes manifestator (assembly GCA_963970395.1). NCBI lineage: Eukaryota > Metazoa > Arthropoda > Insecta > Hymenoptera > Ichneumonidae > Ephialtes > Ephialtes manifestator. The sequence goes on from OZ019980.1 coordinate 6,781,608, forward strand.
TATTAATTGAGTGAAAATTTGTTGCCACAACCATTCCGTTGGTCGGTGTAACAACCTGGTATTAGACACATTTACCATTCCGACTTAGTTGACTTAAATAGGTCACACAACAAATTTTATTCGTGTTCCAACTAAGTAAGATAGTTGGCCCAACTATCTATTTAGTTCGAACAACGTTCAGAGCTAACCAACTGAAAATAGTTGATGTAACCAAGTAATCGTCTGTCTCTCAGAGTTCTAAGTCACTTGGTTGGGTCCAACTATCTTTTTCGTTACCGTAACGAAGTCGTTTTTTCCGTGTGGAGGTCCAAACATAAGAATTTCAGTCTACAGTAGAATTTGTTTACTCCATTCGGGTATTATCTGCCATTTTCGGAGGTTTTGACGAGTGTCAAAGGAATGCAGAAACCTCTGTTTACCCCGCGGGACTGCTACATGTAGGTTTTGAAGAGGGTCTAAATTTTTAACTCGTGATGTGACAGAATTATGTCATTTTTCGCTGATGGTCTGCCAAGAAATAATTTTGAGCTGGCATATGTATTTGGTACTTGGGGTTTAAAAAATGGCGAATTTTACTAACTTTGAGCCCAAAATTGCAAATTTTCCTAATGTTGGGCCCGAAAATATAAATCTTTGACTGTATTTTAGGCTACATTGAATCAGCTATTATTCTAGGTCTTTATTTTGTTTAAAACAACCAATCTAACCAAATCAATTAATTGGTCTAACGAATTAATTGTGCCAGAATTTATTGTGCCAGAATAGTATAACTTGTCGTTAATCTTCCTTAATAATTTTAAGGTAGGATATTCAGGTTCAAGAATATGCAGATTATGTTTTATCTCTGCCTGAATTCTAAGCTCCAGCGACGCTTCATTATTCTAGGTCCTTATTCATTCTCAAACAGACAAACTAGTCTTGGAGAAATTTGTACGTCAGAATAATGTAATTTTTCATTGATGGTCTCTTAAAAATTAATTATGGAACAAGATCATGAAATTTGAAAAGGTAGCGAATTATACAAACTTTGGGCTCAAAAATATAAATCTTTGCTGTATTTATATTCAACAATTGAAGCCAGGTAAAAATTATAATTCAGATCATTTGTATCCACCGTTAGCATTAATAAATATAAATTTTTATTTCTGTAAAAATTTAAGAGCAGTAACGAATCTAATATTTAATTACATACACTGATTTAAAAAATCGTTAGAACCAACAAAACGTGCGCTTGCGGGCGGCGAAAAGAATATTTTGTCGAATGGACAAAATACTTGGGAATGGTAATCGAATCATTTTTGGATTCTATCAGCTGATTTGATCAATTATATATTTCACTCGATCAAAAGAATATTTTTTTCGCCGTCCGCAAGCGTACATTTTGTTGGTTCTAACGATTTTTTTCATCAGTATACAAAATGTTTTATTTCTAACCTTGACTATTTTTAACACATGCGTAAAATGATGGAACTCGCATAATTTTTTTACCACTTATTTTATACATGCATTTATTTGCTTAGAAATTGGCCAAAAAGTCATGCAATTAGATTACAAATTAAATTTCTATTGGCCAATTATGTTCTAAAAAAAAATTATATCAAGCAATAAAATCGCCTAATTCCCATAAATGCCAATTCCCCTTTCGGAATTCCATAAATCAAGTGAATTACTGTATTCTTCATCGAATAAATGCGTGTATAATATACTTTCCCTCAGTAGTACAAAATTATCTCGAAGAACGTTGCTCACCGCACTCGCACTCCGCTCTACTTATTCCGCCTCCAAAACGCCAATTAACGTGTTCGTCCTTTCCGCTTTGTTAATTCGAAAACGAGAATTCTGCTGCTACAATTTTATCTCTTTAACCCATCATTTTTGCTTAAAATATTGTATATTTCTTGCGTGCCAAACCGTGAAGAATCGAATGAAAGGAAAACATGATTCGAGTTTGCCGTTGCTTTTTTTTTATTCTTGCAGTGAGAAGTTGTGAGACCACAGACGATATTTAAATTAATTAAAATTAATTAAGCTTTTACTTCAGACGACTGAATAATTAAAATTAAATCTATCCTTTGAGGAATGGAGCAAAGGATTTTTCTGTCAATATAAAAGTCAGTTAATTCAACCGGTTTCTTCATAAACCAGATTTAGACTTTTTTATGGTATTTTGTGGAATTGCTCTCTATAATATCTTATTTTATTCGCAGCATTATTCTACATCCGTTAAGCAGGTGGATTTTTTTATTTCAAACTTTGAGAATTACATTTCTCTAAATGCCAACATCACTTGACATTCTACTCTCACAATAATTTTATCTCCATGAATCATAATTTTTACTTTATCATAGAGAAAACTTTATTTTCATGAAAAAAAAATTATTCGACATTTTCATGTCATTACACTCAAAATGATCTGAATCGTCGAGAAAAAAGGTTTAGAAAAATCTTCCGTATCTATGTATTTTAATGTTATGTAGAATACTGGTTAATCCTTACTTGGTATATTTTTTATCAAAATCGCTTGACGCATTCTTTTTTCAATTTTTATGACATTCTTTAGATTTTGAGGAATGTTCATCAAAACTCCAATTTGCACAAATTTTGAGCTATTGGGCTGAAACATTGTAAGAAAATTGAACAAAGTAATGAGACTTTCAGTATTGAATTTGAGCAAAATCGGTAAAGGGACTCAGATTTTATGGAGTCTTTAAATTTTTAAATGAATTGGCATTATTACATCAACTTTCGTATAAATTGATCTAGCGAGCCCAAAATTGTCCCTTCAATAAAAGAATATTCAATGATCATGTCGGATGATATCTAATTTAGTAAAGGTAGATATAGTGTATCGTTGGAAGGATTCGGATTTTATAGAAGTGTGATTTTTTTTTTTAAATCTCCTTTGCCGACTAAAATTTCGTTCAAATTCATTTTTTTAATTTATTTAAAACAAGGATGCAAAGTAGAACTTTGCATATTTCTTCCCGATTATTCTTCACTTTCTGCAAAACTTTCTCTATGAGGAAATCAAAATCAGTTAACATACTTCCTCATAGCTTTGTACAAAGCGAAAAATGATGAGGTAACAATGTGCAAAGTTCTACTGTTTATTTTAAATATTCGATTATTTCCAATATGCCAAACCGTGAAGAATCGAAAGAAATGGAAACAAGATTCAACTTCACCGTTTATTTTTTTATTATTGCAGTGAAGAGTTGTGAGACCACAGAAGTTTGTTTTTTTTAAATTATGTTTTGACGACTACAATTTCGTTCAAATTCAATTTCTTTTTAATTTATTTAAAACAAGGATGCTGAGCTTGCTCATTTCTTTTTCATTATTGTTCAATTTATGCAAAACTTTCTGTATGAGGAAGTCAAAATCGATTAACATACTTCCTAATAGTTTTGTAAAAAGCGAAAAATAATGAGATAACAATGTGCAAGTTTCTACTATTTATTTTAAATTTTCTATCTTTCAAACATGCTAAATTATGAAGAATCGAAAGAAAGGGAAACAAGATTCAACTTCACCGTTGCTTTTTTTTTATTGTTGCAGTGAAGAGTTGTGAGACCACAGGCTGCGTTACTCATCTTGTCTCGTGTCCCATCCGTCGACCCGGTAAATTCTCCCGAGAGGAGCATCGAGTCAGCATTGTGATGTTCGCGCTGGCAGACGAAGGACCAGAAAAGGAGAGAAAGAGAGAGAAAGAGCACGCAGCATTACCTCATTAGTGAGTATTTATTTTCAAGGCCACGACCGGAGAAGCCGCGTGCTCGCGCTGGTAATCCAATGGTTAACGACCATTTAACTCGGTACAAGAGCCATTAGAATCTCGTGAAGAGATTACTATATACTAGACAGGCAACCTCGGCTAAGGGGTATTGAAATTCGTTTCGTAACGCATTTACTTAATTCCGGGATATTGATGGACAGCTTGTACAATCGAGGCTTTATTTAGCCGCTCTGCAGCAATTAAGCCGAGAGCGTGTAATTAATGAGTGAAATTTAAAAAGTGAATGAACTGGCTATATACAACAATCAATCATTTCGCTTTGGCACCCAATTTCAAGAGATTTTCTACGGTAACCGTGGAGATTACTTTTATTAATGAAATATTCAAAGTTTTGTGGAAGTAAAAATGATAATATATTTGTTGAAGTCGTGGATCTGGGGATGAAGGAAAATACAAATAGTTGTGGGGAAATTTTGTCTCCATGAATATATAATAGCTGCGGGAGACAATCAATTAATTTACGTTTGACACGTTATATTCAATTTGTGAGCCTTTAACGGTATTGCAGGTAAATATTTATAGAATAATTGAATTAATACTTATTGTCTTGCAGCTTTTATAAAAAGGTATTGATATTTTTTAACAATTGATAAAAAAAAAGTTCAACATCTTTTTTTTATTGTTAGGAGATCATATTTTTTTAAGAATATCCTCAGAATTAAAAAAAACACAAAATATGATCTTAATCGGTGAAATTTGAAAAGTTGATGATCTGCCTATGATAACAATCAATCATTTGGCTTTTGCACCCAATTTCATGAGATTTTACGTGACCGCCGGGCAATTCCTTTTTTAATGGAATATTCCAAATATTGTGGAAGTATGAATAATGGTTTGAATGAAGTAAAAAAATAATTCATTGGCTCCGTTTCTCCGAGAATAAGAGAAAATAAAACTAGCTGCGGGAGGAGGAAATATAAAAAGCACGGATGAGTAATTGGTTGCGTTGGCCAATTACTTATTTAATATTGGTACTTAATTCCAGATTTGTGAACCTTCATTATTTTAGCAGGCAAACGTTTATGATATAATAGATTTAATAGTTATTATTTTGCACCAATTGTATACATCTTTTATAAGAAGATATTTAAATCATTAAACAATACAGGTATATATTTATTACATTTAAAGATAAATAGAGGCTCAGAATTATTAACTTTTTGTATATTTTTTAATGGCGTTTTATTAAGAATTTACTATTTTTGCAGCTTAAACATCGCATTATAAGAACTGAATATTATTAGATTTATTACGATTTATTACCTGGAGATTCCATTTCTTATAAATACTTGAAGTCTTCTGGAGATAAAAATGATAGTCAATTTGCTGGCCCGATGCTTCTACATGGAATATAATAAAAATAGCTGTAGGACAGAGAATAAGAACAAGAATAGAGTGAGTCCTGTGAACTGTAACGATATTGTGTAGCCCAAGGCGTGCTCTATATTCACAAAAAAGGTAAAAACACACACAGATCTATAGTTAGAGTACTCGCAGAATGAGCATTTTACTGCAACGCATTTTTGCTTCTACGTACCATGAAAATCTTTAATACTTCTGAGAAGTAATTGGACACGGTTTGTCCGTTTTCCTCGCGAGATATTATTTATGCCTACGGAAAGAACCTTCGACACGCCTCGGCAATTCTTAGTGTCATAACGTTCGGCGTGTTAGAGAGAACACAGGAAAAGGAAGTCCTTCCTATATCACTAATCGAGGGCATTTCCTTGCTTCGGTGCCGATGAAAAAAAATTGACGAATTAGACAATGGACAAAATAAACTCAGGACCTCATTTATGCTTGCTGAAACTTTTGAGCAAGTGAAACCTTAATTGTTTCGGTCCTAGTAAAATAAAAAATTAAAAAAAAACAAAGAGTGATCGATAATATATTCGAATATTTGCTTCAGTCTTTCTAAAAAAAGAAAATCAAAACAAACCGTGTTCGATAATATATTATTATGTTTTTGGCAGTTTAGTGCCATAAATAAATTAATTTATTGTCGTGAATTTTCGTTTTTCAAAAACCGCTTTAATATTATTGTACATCCAAAAATCGATGTTTACTTAACATTTATTAGGATGTTTGACACTTTATTATTTTTTATTTTTCATTCTTTCCATGGTATGGCTTCAATCGCTTTTTACCGCTCTTCCCACCCTTACTCCTATCACTCCCCACCAGCACTTTACTAAGCTAACCTAACTTTCCAATGCGTCCGCAGCCGACTTTAGCTGCACTGTACCGCATTGCCATGGGCACGGGAAAGCTGCGGAAAACCCGTACCGGAATAGACAGCCGTATATTCTTCTGATTTTCCGGTGTATTCACGAAAGTAACTTACTTAAGGGGATGCTGGAGTAGATTTTGATTAATAGTTTCCCGATTAGGACACAGGTGGCGCCGAGTAGTCTGTTTACTTTTGGCAAAAGATACCGAAAGCAAAATGGCCGCACACCTTATATCAACAGACCTTTGCTGTAAGATATAAATGTTTCTGGAAATTAGATATGTAAAATCAGACTGGACGTCAATTCTGTGATGATTTCTAAATATTCCAAAACCATCAGAATGTTAACTACTCAAGCCAAATCCATATATAGTGTATACTACGGTCGCATTGCAGAGGCTCGGAGCTTTTGCCAAAAGTAAACAGCGCCACCTGTCTCCTAATAACGGAACTATATTCATGCTCTTTACCAGCTCTGAACCTGTACGAAAAGCAAACAGTCTTTGCAATCGTAATATACACTATTCGTGGATTTGGTTTGTGTAATCGACATTCCGACGGTTTTGAAAGGTTCAGGAATAATCAAAGAATGGGTGTCCGGTCTGATTAAACACATCTGAGTTCCAGAAACGTTTGTATCTTACCTCAAAGGACCTGTTGACATTTCGAGCGGCCATATTGTTTTTTGAGAGGTTCAGTAATATACAATTTCTTACATTTCTTGTATGTTTTGAACAGTAATTCGACCGGACACCCAAGCATGAATGTTTTTATTACATCCCTGCAAAATTTGAAGTATATTTGTAGCATATTTTCGATGAATAGTGTAAACTACGAAATCGCCTATTTTTACCGACCAAAGTCGGTAAAAAAATCTACTCCAGCATCCCCTTAAGTGTAAACACCGAGGTCTCAGAAAAACTGACCTCCCGCCCACTGATTGATGTGCCAGCCGGTGCACGGCTAAACGGTCACCCATCCAAGTTATGACCGCAAACAATGGTGCTTAACTCGGGGGACCGTCAGAGCCGCACACCGACCGCACAACTACCAGTGTCGGTTTTTTTGACACTATTATTATTCGAGGTAATGACTTTTTTTTGCTGCGGGAGAAAATATATTAACTGGACTGAATGAAATAAATTCAGTTGCAGATTTTTTTTAAGCTCCCGAACTTTAGTAGCTTTAATGTTAGGGATGCGTTTGTAGACCCGAGTTTGAACTATAGTTCGTCCTTAAAATCCATAGACCATTAAGACCATTTGCTGAATTGAAATTTATCGGTAAATGTTGATGATCCTTATTTCACAATAACAATCTGCAGTGCTTATAAAAAGAGGTTCAACCTTTTGAATTCAATAAAATTTCACGAAAAATTATGAGCATTAATGAAGGAGTGCGGTTCTTTATTTATTATTCAATGCACTACATTTGCGTTCACTTCATTTTCTTTCATGAAATTTTATGGCCTTTTCAAAAATAGTAATTACGGTAAAACGTGAACATCGGTTTATAAAAACTGCAGATAATTGATTGAGAATAATAACTATTGAGTCAATTATACGATAAATTTGTATGAAATGAAAGTACGGAGGTCATTTTACCGAACCTCTTCTCTCCTACGTTCACCCCTTAAGGAAGCCGGATTAGCCGAATTTTTTTAATTTATTTACTCCATTGTTTTTCTCCGACGAGGGATAAATTTCAATTAAATCGATCATTTGAAGAATAGAAAAAGTGATTTTTCAGTCAATATAAAAGCCAGTTATGTCAGCCAGTTATTTTGTAAACTAGATTTAAGCTTTTTCAACAACTAGAATATCTTATTTTCTTTGCACCATCATTCTACACCAGTTAAGCAGGGAGATTTAAAAAACTTAAGACTTTAAGAGTTCCATCTTTCCAAATGTCAACATTATATTGACATTTGTAATTCAATTGATAACTTAGTCATAAGGGTCTTTAAAATAATCCCTTCCTTTAACTGCTGTAGAATTATGTTGTGAACAAGATATTATAGAGAGCAATCCTATCCAACTGAAACTAATCCCAGCCAACTGAAAATAATTTTCCTTTGTCTGATTCAACCCTCTCAAGTACTATTTAAATACAAAAAAAATCGCTAATCATAAATTCGCAATCAAGGAACATAATTTTAACGCATAAAAAAAACTGTAAAAATAATTTGCCTGATTATTTATCCCATCGGAATTTCGGCCAACAGAAACGACGCATTTGGTCTCATGTGGGGGAACCTAGTCGATTTGTGTATTTAACTGCAATACTTTAAATATGAATTAAAAGGTTTTTATTCTGATTATGAAATTTCCTTGTCAGAATGATAATTTTTGTCTCATGGTGCAATTCCATTTGTCGCAATTTGAATAGAAAAAATAATCCCCCGAATACCACTCGAGCTTCGAAATTAATCTGATATTTCCCTCCAGGTTCCCTGCAAACAAATAAACTCGTCAAGTTTTCCAGAAAAATCACTCGCGCTACGCGCTCGTCATTTTTTAACCTGGAACACTTGACTCGTTCATTTGTTTGCAACGAACCTGTCAGGAAATATCCGATAATTTCAAAGCTCTTGTGATATTACAAGTGAGAATTCTTCACATTTGTCAAACTTCTAACGAGAACTGGAACGTGATCTGAAGAATGAGCCGAAATTCCGATGGAAAAAATAATCCGACAAATACCCCTCGAGCTTTAAAATTAATCGTGTATTTCCCTCAAACTTCCCTGCATACAAACAATCGTGTCAAGTTTTGCAGAAAATTCTCTCGCGCAAGCGCTCGGGATTTTTTAACCTGCAAAACTTGACACTCTTGTTTGTATGCAACGAAGTTATCGGAAAATACCCGATAATTTTGAAGCTCTTGGGGTATTACTACTGATTATTTTTTCCATCGGAATTTCAGACAATAGAAACGATGCATTTGGCCTCATGTGGGGGAACCTAGTCGATTTTATTTCGGATATTTTTCGGATATTTCCTAACAAGTTACTAAGCAATAAAAACAATTGCTGAACCACTTTTAACCTGAGAATTCTTCACATCTGTTAAACTTCTAACGAGAACTGGAACGTGATCTGAAGAATGAGCCGAAATTCCGATGGAAAAAATAATCCGACAAATACTCCTCGAGCTTCAAAATTAATCGTGTATTTCCCTCAAACTTCCCTGCATACAAACAATCGTGTCAAGTTTCGCAGAAAATTCCCTCGCGCAAGCGCCTGGAATTTTTAACCAGCAAAACTTGATACTCTTGTTTGTTTGCAACGAAGTTATCGGGAAATACCCCATAATTTTGAAGCTCTTGGAGTATTACTACTGATTATTGAAAAAAATGTACGCTTTTTTAAGGATCTGCCAACTTGTTACTTTGTAAGAACATGAAGCCTAAGAATCATCTGATATTGAATACCTCAAACACCATTCCCCAAAAAAAAAAAAAACGATAATTCACTTATTGGCAAGGGCAAAGATCAATCGCACAGAATCCACCGAAGCCTTATCTTCGCCTCTTCATTTCTTCGAACGACGTTGAGACTATCGGGTTCAAAATCCATCAGGGCATTCTTCTTCCCACGTAAACGAAGACGACGACCTGAGAGTTGCGGAGAAGAATGAGCCTCTTCTTTTATCTTCTGCGTTCGGTATTTATTGCTTGATTTTCACGGAATGAAAGAGCAACGCCTGTAATTTACCTCGAAGGAGATGGAGCGAGCGTTGCGCTCGAGATGCTGTCCGCAGCATCAGCTTCTCGTCGGGTGGACTCAACATTTTTCCCCTGCGTCCTTTCAGAGCCTTTGCAAATAGTAATTACAACTCTGGGTCATTACAACTTTACTCATAACAATAATTATATTTAAGTTTAATACCCAAAGTACTTGTACTGAAACGGAAAATTTATATAGTAGAAAATAAAAATAGAAATTCTTTTTATTTTTGCAGTTATCGCGTACTAAATTCATTGTAACATACAAGATTGATGTAAAATTTAAATTCTTATATGGTAAACACGCTATTCATGACGTGTTTAGTATAGTATATATTATTTTGATATTATACTTTTATATAAAATTTAATAAACATAGTATTTGCAAAAATAAATTCCTTTGCTTTGCTTTTATTCATATTCTGCATAGTGTATTTATTGCTTGATTTTCATGAAAAAAAGGGCAACGCCTGCAATTTACTTCGAAGAAGGTGAAGCGTTGTGCTTGATATACTTCCCACAGTATCTTCTCTTCGGTAGGAGGAAAGAAGTTAAAACTTTTCACCTATATCCTCTAAGAGCCTTTGCAGGTAGTAACGGGTCTTTGCACCGCTGTTCATAACAATAAGTATATTATTAGTTTAAGACACAGTGTTTTAAAAAATATATAAAATTCATATTTAAAAAATCAATTTTTTCGCAGATATCGCGTATTAAATAAAATGTACTATACAAGTTTGATGTTAAATTATAGTACTTTTATGGTAAATACACTTATTTTGACGTATACATTATTTTGACACTATACTTATATATTACATTGAATATATGCGAAACATCCAAAAAATCACCTTATAACAACTGTTAAAAATGGTTGCAAATTAACATTACCGGTAATTTTATTCAACAGTTGATATATTAAATTTAATACACGAGTGTATAAAATTACAAATTTTTCTATTGAAATTCATAATTTTCCTAGGATTTACACTGAGAAAAAAGTATAGTTGAATGAACTAATTTAGCGTACACCCTCGTTCAAATGAATTTTTCATTGGGACAACCAAATGTTTAGTTTCTTCAATAATCGTTAGATTCAGTTGTTTAAAATTTATTTGCGGTAACCAAAATATTTGTTATACCATCAAGAAATTCATTTGAACGAGGATGTACGCGAAATTAGTCCATTCAACTCTATTTTTTTTTTCAGTGTAGTAGAAAGTACTGTAATTTTACATCTCACTTGCATATCAAATTTCATATACCAGCGTTTATAAAAGAACTTTCTCTACCGGTAATGAAAATTACACTAAATATTTTTACGATTGTACAGCATATTCATCTTCTTCGGAATATTCAAAATTTATGTACTAAGAACAAAAATAAGAAGTTTTTTTTTTCGAAGATATCGCGTATTATATTCAGTGTATTATACAAATTTTATGTTAAACAAACGGTTCAGAAACTCCCTCGAATACTCTATCTTCTCTGTTTTTTTTTTGTAGAACACGATAGAAATCGGTGGTTTCCGAAATTTCATTGAGAAGCAAGGATATGGCTTTTTTATACGACATAAATCGCTACTTTTCGCAATATAGACTGTACAACATCACTATGAAAATATGTTATCGTTCCATATTTTTGGGCTATATCTGACGTATTTTTCTATTAATCATAAATTTGGTACTCATTTGACTCCCAGCTCGATATTTGATACCAAAATTCGCATCGGAGAAAAAAAATCAAAAAATTCGAAAAATCAAAATCTCATTAAATTTTAACGTTCCAACCGATCTTAATTAAATTTAATAGGGATTACCGGTGTATGAAAGCTCATGTACATACCAATTTTGAGCTTAATATCTAGAAAATTAAAAGAGTTATTGCGTTAACAGACATTTTTGAAAAAATTCAAAACCGCGTAAAAATTTAATGATCATGGGGATTTTTACAAAAATTGGTATGAACGATGAGGCTTGATCCCTCTATTTATGGTATAAATTTCAGCTCTATATCTCGAGGCGTTCCCGAGTTATAAAGGTTTACATTTTTTGATCGTGTAACATACACATACACACACACACACACACATACACACATACACACATTTTTTCTAAATCACTTTTCTCGACGTTTTGGACTATTCTGAGTGTACTGACATGAAAATCTTGAAAAAAAAAAATTTTCACGAAAACAAAGCTTCCTCTATGAGGAAGCAATTAAAGTATTCACATGTTAAATATACCATTAATGACGCGTTTAATATACCATATATTATTTCGACACATATACCTATTATACCTATATATTAAATTTAGTATACGCAGAATTTGCAAAAAAAAACTTCCTATATAGTAATCCTCTGCGTTCGGTATTGCTTGATTTTCACGGAATGAAATAGCAACGCCTATAATTTACCCTGAAGGAGACGGAACGTTGCGCTCGAGATGCTGTCCACAGCATCTTCCCATCGGTTGGACGAAAGAACTTGAAATTTTTCATCCGAGTCCGTCGGGAGGCTTCGAAGAGAGAACCTCCAGGTTTTACTCGCAAAATATTTTTCTCTTTCTCTCGTTTTTTTTCCTCTCTTTACCTCTCTGCACCCTCGACAACCACGAGGACTCTCTACAGCGTTATGCTTCGGTTGCATCACGTACTCCCGACTCTCCGAAGTATGCTCCGCTTTGCAGCTCTGCTGTACCACGCGGCCAAGGCGAGCCTCGTAACGGAACCTCTTTTTATCTCTGGCGCGCGCGCTCTCCTTTGCGGATCACGAGAAAAAACCTCGAACGACGTTGTATCCCTCGTCGACTTTTTTTTTACAAGGCATTCCTCGCTCTTGTTCAGTGGCAATTTTTATTAGGCGCTACGTCGTCACGTCCACGCCCAGCTTAGAAGTTGCCCTGCCACCTGAGGCTAAAACATAGTAATCAAAATGGGATGTCACGTAAAAAGTATTGCAATCTTAAAAGTATATCGTGGAGAACAATTTTTTATTGCAAGTTGCTTATCGACGAAAGCATACTAAGCGTTAGGATGGGAAGAGAGATAAATGTGATGCTCATAAATGGAGGTGTGGGGCTCAAAATAGCAAATGACCAAAATAGCAAATAATTAAAATAGCGAATTTCGAAATAAAGAACAGCAATCATTATGAAATTCGCTATTTCAGCCATTCGCTATTTTTACCTCCAATCTTATTAAAATACAATCAAAATAGCGAATGGCTAAAATAGCGAATTTCATAATGATGGCGATTCTATATTTAGACGGATTTAGATCCTTATTTTGAAATTCGCTATTTTGGTTATTCGCTATTATGACCCCCATCTATTTGTTTATAATATCTCTAGCAATTACGATGATTGTCGAAATAACCGAAAAATGACACACTGACGAAAATGGACAAATGAACGACTTAGCTTTTTTTACCATTTTTAAAATTCGAGCATATCGTGACTGTTAAAGGGATTTTTTGTGTCGATGGCAAACTGTTTAAATATAATATAAAAAAAAATTATTGATAAAAATTAATTACAAAATTTGACGAAAATCAAAATAATGGAGACAGTAATGGGTTATTTTTATCCCATTATCAATCCATTTGAAAGCGAATCTATGTGGAGATTTTCTACTTTTTTATTTTTGATAAAGTGCTCGATATATTTTCCCACCGATTAATTATATATTCAAAAAAATATCGCACCATAACCACCGCAATGAATCATTCAAGTAGTTATCGGTTGTACTGTCGAAAAAAAACCAAATAAAACACAGATATTAATGAATTTTGTAATTGTAATATTCGTTATGTTGGTCTAAATGAATATTTATTGGCTTCCATTTCTACTGCTTCAAAGCAATATTGAATTCGATATTCTAACAACTGATACAATATTAATTGAATCCATTTTCACTGCGCCAATAAAAAAAAATTTATTCGACGCTCGAAATACATTTTTTATTTATTTCAGTTCATTTTATTTATGTCAATTTGATATTCTAACAACTGATACAATATTATTTGAATCCATTTTCACTGCGCCAATAAAAAAAAATTTATTCAACGCTCGAAATACATTTTTTATTTATTTCAGCTGTCAGTTCAATAAAATTGAATTAAATAAACAAAATTCGAGTGAGACTAATTACAAAAATTGCTGTTGACTTAGTTTTACTTGAATGAGGAAAATTAATAATTTTCTTTTTATCTTTGGAATGATGTATCTAAAAAAAAAGAGAATGAAATAGTACTTCAATAAGTTTGGCTGCTAAGAACTGCAACTTTTAAAGAAGTCAAGACGATAAGCTCCGTCATTACGTGGGTGTTTCTCAAGATGGTTCCTGGTTGGTATAGGGTTGGCTGTAGAGCAAGCTTCTCAACTAAAGAAAGGGAAAAAAGAAAGGGCGCTTTACTTTTGCTATCGCTCAGGGTTCCCGAAATCCCTACGGTTGCTATGACGACCCGGCTGGGACGAACCCTGACCCTCGTTTTCCCCGGGCCCGCAGGAGCAGAGGTATCGCCACGAGAGAGCTTTCGAATAAAATTCGATTCGATATAAAAAAAAAACTATGCGATAGAAAAACGAATTGCTCGTTATTTGTTACGGTTCTACAATTTCAAAAAATAATTACCTCCACTGTCAGAAAAATGTTTGGAGAATTCTATACTTTTTCCATTCTTTATATACACCAAACAATTTTCGGAAATTTATACTAAAAATTGAGTTCATATATATTTTTGGACCAGATTCGCCGAGCGAATTGATTATGTTTTTGACTAGTAAGAAAGAATTACATTTTTAGATAATTACTTATAATATTTCTTTCAAAATTTATTTATTTATTTATTCGGAACCATCCTCAAAAAATATTGTATAAATATTTATTTATCTTTCAAAATTTATTTATTTATTTATTCGGAACCATCCACAAAAAATATTTTATAAATTAAATTCAAATTTTTCGAGAAAAACTCATTTACAAATTTGTTGGAGTAGCTGCAATATTTCATGGTAGCTTTTGTAAGCTCTTAAATTAAGTTCCTTCAAAATTAGGGAATTATAATTTAGTCTTATTGATGTCTCGAAATAATTGTTTTAAACAAATTGTTCTTGCTTTCACAGTAGTTAAAATGTCCGAAAAAATACCGCAGTTGGTTTTTGCGTAAAAATAACTGCGGGAAAATGATCATAATCATTATATCAGTTTTTTTAACGTTTATTTGAAAGTTTTTTGACTATTTTTCCGAAAGTTTTTTTCGTATTAAAAACAACTGAGGTATTCTTTGGTTGTTTCGACGGTATAAAAAAAGTCAGGGTGCCTGAAAAATAATCATTTTAATCGAACTATTAATCATAATAATTTGTAAGATCCTCTAATATTTTCCAAAAGAATGAATCTTCTAACAAGGAACGACTTCACTGCAAAAACAAAGTGTGTTGTTTCCTATAATTTACATTGTAGTTACTTATTACACACTCTCAAGTGTGTTGCTTATCCATGGTAATGATATGTTAAAAGAATACGCTTGTAAGTGTGTAAAAAGTGACTACAATGTAAATGATAGGAAACAACACACTTGGCAACACGCCTCGTTTTTGCACTGTTCACAATTTATTTCATACAAAATTATGTAAAAGGAAAATGAAGACACAACGTCTGATTTTTTTTGTACACTTGTTGAAATATAATTTTTACAACTTTCCGAAAATTGTTCTTGTACAAAAAACAACTGAATTATTCTTTTGGTCACTTCGACCATTAAAAAAAACGATTATGGTGATAGAGTACCTGAAAATTAATCGATCATTGAAACCTAATTATTAATCATAAATTATTTATAAGATTATAAAAAAATTTCCATAAAAATCAATCTTTCAACGAGGAGTCATTACACAAACATTTTTTATGAAAAATGATATAAAAGGGAAATATAGTAATGTTCAATTCCACGTAATCGCCGATACCAATATCAAATAAACTCATTATTCACTTCGTGCGTAATGTCGATAGTGGAAGTATAATTTTTACAACTTTCCGAAAATTGTTGTTGTACAAAAAAAACTGAATTATTCTTTTGGTCACTTCGAGCATTAAAAAAAAACGATTATGGTGATAGAGTACCTGAAAATTAATCGATCATTGAGACCTAATTATTAATCATAAATTATTTATAAGATTAAAAAAAAAATTCCATAAAAATCAATCTTTCAACGAGGAGTCATTACACAAACATTTTTTATGAAAAATGATATAAAAGGGAAATATAGTAATGTTCAATTCCACGTAATCGCCGATACCAATATCAAATAAACTCATTATTCACTTCGTGCGTAATGTCGATAGTGGAAGTTGCATTCAGCACGTGCGAAAATTCTCCTACCAAGTTGAAACTTGTAAAACCGCATCCCAGTGAGTCTTCCAGTGACAAAAAATGCTGACGCTTCTCACATTACCGAGACGTCTCAGAGAGTACGTGTCTCCCAGCTGGTTTCATTCGCGTTGACGGAAACTCTCCCTGGAAACTTGGAAATCAAAGTACTTCGTGACCCCGAACCGCAGGCACGCACACACTCGAGGCAATATCTGGAAACTTAGCGATTTGCGTTAATGTTTAACCAGCGTTTCAGTTTCCTGCCCTACAAAGCTGGAGCAGCGACTGTGTACCAAGTTGGTCCTATATACTTGGCTAGGATCAAAGATCCTCCTCGAACTCGAAACGCCCATTCGCTGTGTGTTTAAAGTTATTTGAAATTGCAATCGAGATCAGAACGGCACAATGGGTGACTGAGTACAAATAATTGATAAAAAGTCTATTCGAGAAATTACAATCTTAAGATTCTCAGAAGAGGATTGAAAATAATAATTAAAACGTAACAGAGGAAAATTTCACTCACTTTATCACGCAGAAATAAAAGAGATAATATTTAATTTGGGTTTTTTTCATTAATTGGCATTATTGTATTTAGGTAGACGGGATTCTATGCTGAATTCAATTTGAGATGCAGGGTAATGATTTTCTGGTCTGCTTTTATTTGATCATAGTTTTAATTGAATTTATCGTCAATTAACTCTTTAAAAATTGTTAAATATTCGGGTAAATGATCTAAAGGTCTAAAGTTATTTGAAATTGCGATGGAGGTCAGAACAGCACATTGGGGTGATTGAGTATAAATAATTGATAAAAAGTCTATTTAAGAAATTACAATCTTAAGATTCTCGGTAGAGGATTGAAAATAATAATTAAAACGTAACAGAGGAAAATTTCACTCACTTTATCACGCAGAAATAAAAGAGATAATAAACTATTTATAATATTTAATTCAGAATTTTTTTATTTTTATTAATTAGCAATATTGCATTTAGGTAGACGGAATTCTATGCTGAATTTAATTTTAGACACAGGGATAATGATTTTCTGGTCTGCTTTTATTTGATAATAGTTTTAATTGAATTTTTCGTGAATTAACTCTTTAAAAATTTGTATTAAATATTCGGGTAAATGATCTAAAGGTCTAAAATTATTTGAAGTTGCACCCAACGTTAGATCTGCAGAATGGAGTAACTGGGTATAAATAATCGAAAAAAGTATATTCAAGAAATTAGAATCTTAAGATTCTCAGAAGAGGATTAAAAATAATAATCAGAATGTGAATAGTTGATACAAAGTCATTTTTTACTCAGAAACCATAATAGTAATATTGAGATTAATTTATAATATTGCATTTATGATTCATATTTGCCAATCAACTACTACTAACATTTAGGTAGACAGTTTTTTTTTCCAAATTCATTTTTATACGTGAGGGAATTATTTTTTGGTTTGCTTTTATTGATCTTAAATTTCGTTATATTATCCCTATTTTTTAAAGAATAATAATAATGGTTATTCATTACAGTAATTATTGCAATTGAGGCAACTGTATGTGACAATTGTTACTTGTTAAACCATGTGACTATTCATATAGTTAACTATATGTACTAACAATCAAATAGTATAAATAACACAAGTAGAATTTTGAAAAATACATTTTAGTTTTGTAATCCACAATTTACTACCATTTATTAAATAAGTTTTCAATCTGTCCGATTGCAAAATAATTCTTCAAATAAAAATACTAACTCTTATACAAGGTGTAAATTAATTTGAATGAAAATATTGTGTCAGGTCATAAATGCAAAATGTGATTATAAGACAAAAACTGTAAAGCTGTAACTGTTTTTTGTTCTACAAAAAATTAAATCTAAATGTCTTAAAATCTGAAGATACACACAGTAGACAATACATCTAATATTTTAGTCGTCCAGTGGCATCTAGAATTTATTCTCGGTGGACAAAAGGGCTGGGGAGTTCTTGTCGACAGACCGAAGAAAGAAACGAATAGTTTCCGGGAGGATGAAAACCGCGAGATCGATTGTATCGCAATGATCGAGGTCCATAGCGAGAAAGAGAGAGAGGAAAGGGAAAGGGAAGGGCTGGGAGCGGAAACCGAGGACCGTAGGTTGCGCTGCTGCTGCTACTGCCATCGCCACTGCTGTACAATCGTAGAGACGAGGGATGCGATATAGATGAAAGGAGTGAGAGAGAATGGGAAAATACGGGATTAAAATGGGGGACGAATGGTAGATTGAGGATGATGGGGGTTCGAGGTATCGGATTATAACCTTCCTGCAGGATATAATTGAATTTTAAACTCCCTCCATCCTATGTACACATGATATCTTTTGAGTTATCGTACTTTCGGTCTCCTCTCTCGCGTTGGTTCTCCAGTTCAGTCGAAACAGTGTCTACCCTTTCGAGAAATTAATTTTACACGAGAAAAATATGAAGGTTAAAATATTTCATTATTATCAGATTATGTTTAAATTATTAAAAATCATTACTCTAATGGCAAATGTTGAATTCGTTATTTTTATGTAATAAGGAGTGGATTGTAAAGTTTCTCTGGTTTTTAAAATGTAATTTTTTAAATGTAAGGTACTTCAGCATTTTTATAAATAGTGGTGCAAAGTTTCGAATAAATGATTTTGAATGGAAGAATGTTATCATTATTATATCATGAGGAATTCATTTTCCATGAATTTTAGTTAATCTTCTGAATTAACCACTTGTATCAGAACTCCTTAAATTATCATTCTAAAATAATTGTAAATAATTGACAAAAAATATAAAACTTTTTTTTTCCAATAGCTTAAAATTTGGAACGAAACGATTGAAGTTTTGCTTCACCGATTTTGATGAACTATTTTTTTTAGAATATCTATTTCAATGCTTTCACATTCGTTTGGAGTTTTCATTCATATTTCAATACCTATCAAAAGCAGAGATTGCTCTTTCATGAATTTATTCCAGGGGCAGACAAAGACGAGAAAAATTTGGGAAATTCTTTTTTTATTCTTTGAAACTATTCATAGAATAAAAAATAATCATTTATCGAATCTGAACAATCTTTCGAATTCGCTACTGACGGAAAAGGGGGCAACTCAAGCTTCAGCTTTGAAGTTCAGAGCGTGTATTTAATCATGTGCGTAGGCAACCCTCACTGTACTCTCTTCGATTAATTCGCCATAGCAGTAAAGCCAGAATCTCTGAAAGACTTCTGCAGTTTGGCTTTTATCTCTTTCTCGCTTACTCTTCATTCGCATGTACAAGAAATATACAACTAATAACGACATACGTATTGATGGACCAATGTGGTGCTGCAAATCGGGAGCGGATTTCACAGAGAGATGTGTACACGTCTGCTGTTGCTGTTTCTCCCAGACGTGCCAATATTTTATATCGACAGGCTCTGCCTGGCTCCAAAGTCATTCATGTGAAAATTGGATAAACGAGAGAGGCAAAAAAGAAGTTTCGGCAATACTTGATTAGAGCTCAAAATGTTCGACATTCGACACAGCCTCTGGCTATTTTGTTTATTCTACTAAAAAATTAAGATATATATTAAAACTGGTCTTGAAGAAATTTTGATCCATACTAAAGTACAATATATCTCAAGAACTCAGGCTGTATGATACTAACTTCTAAATTCTTATCTCTACTTTCAAATGATTCATATTATTATTTTAGAAAATGAGATAAAATTGATTTAATTTTACAATAAAATTGACATTAAAATAAATATTCTTGAAAAAAGTGAAGAATGTGCATCTTATATGTGTTTGCATTCCTATAAAATAATTGTTGAAACAATAATGGTGAATTTAGAATCATTTTTATGCAAATTAAAAGAGAAGTTTCAGGAATACCTGATTGGAGCACAAAATTATCGACATTCGATATAGCCTCTAGCCATTTTGTTTATTCTACTAAAAAATTAAGATATATATTAAAACTGATCGTGAAGAAATTTTGTTCCATACTAAAGTACGATATATCCCAAGAATTCAGGCTGTACGACACTAATTTATAAATTCTTATCTCTACTTTCAAATGATTCAAATTATTATGTAAGGAAATGAGATAAAATTGACTCAATTTTACAATAAAATTAAGATTTAAATAAATATTTTTGAAAAAAGTGAAGAATGTGGATCTTATATGTGTTTGCGTTGCTATAAAATAATTGTTGAAACAATAATGGTGAATTTAGAATCATTTTTATGCAAATTAAAAGAGAAGTTTCAGGAATACCTGATTGGAGCACAAAATGATCGACATTCGATATAGCCTCTAGCCATTTTGTTTATTCTACTAAAAAATTAAGATATATATTAAAACTGGTCTTGAAGAAATTTTGTTCCATACTAAAGTACGATATATCCCAAGAATTCAGGCTGTACGACACTAATTTCTAAATTCTTATCTCTACTTTCAAATGATTCAAATTATTATGTAAGGAAATGAGGTAAAATTGACTCAATTTTACAATAAAATTAAGATTTAAATAAATATTTTTGAAAAAAAGTGAAGAATGTGGGTCTTATATGTGTTTGCGTTGCTATAAAATAATTGTTGAAACAATAATGGTAAATTTAGAATCATTTTTATGCAAATTTAAAGAGAAGCTTCAGGAATACCTGATTGGAGCACAAAATGTTCGACATTCGATACAGCCTCTGGCTAGTTTGTTTATTCTACTAAAAAATTAAGATATATATTATAACTGGTCTTGAAGAAATTTTGTTCCATACTAAAGTATGATATATCCCAAGAATTCAGGCTGTACGACACTAATTTCTAAATTCTTGTCTCTACTTTCAAATGATTCAAATTATTATGTAAGGAAATGAGGTAAAATTGACTCAATTTTACAATAAAATTAAGATTTAAATAAATATTCTTGAAAAAAGTGAAGAATGTGGATCTTATATGTGTTTGCGTTGCTATAAAATAATTGTTGAAACAATAATGGTGAATTTAGAATCATTTTTATGCAAATTTAAAGAGAAGCTTCAGGAATACCTGATTGGAGCACAAAATGATCGACATTCGATATAGCCTCTAGCCATTTTGTTTATTCTACTAAAAAATTAAGATATATATTATAACTGGTCTTGAAGAAATTTTGTTCCATACTAAATTACGATATATCCCAAGAATTCAGGCTGCACGACACTAATTTCTAAATTCTGATCTCCACTTTCAAATGATTCAAATTATTACGTAAGGAAATGAGATAAAATTGACTTAATTTTACAATAAACTAAGATTTAAATAAATATTCTTGAAAAAAGTGAAGAATGTGCATCTTATATGTGTTTGCATAGCTATAAAATTATTATTGAAAAAATAATGGTGAATTTGGAATAATTTTTATGCATATTTAAAGAGAAGCTTCAGGAATACCTGATTGGAGCATAAAATGATCGACATTCGATACAGCCTCTGGCTAGTTTGTTTATTCTACTAAAAAATTAAGATATATATTATAACTGGTCTTGCAGAAATTTAGTTCCATACTAAAGTGTGATATATGCCAAGAATTCAGGCTGTACGATACTAATTTCTAAATTCTTATCTCCACTTTCAAATGATTCAAATTATTACTTAAGGAAATGAGATAAAATTGATTTAATTTTACAATAAAATTAGCATTAAAATAAATATTCTTGAAAAAAGTGAAGAATGTGCGTCTTATATGTGTTTGCGTTGCTATAAAATAATTGTTGAAACAATAATGGTGAATTTAGAATCATTTTTATGCAAATTTAAAGAGAAGCTTCAGGAATACCTGATTGGAGCACAAAATGTTCGACATTCGATATAGCCTCTGGCCATTTTGTGATATTCTGCTAAAAAATTAAGATATACATTAAAACTGGTCTTGTAGAAATTTTGTTCGAAATTAAATTACAGTTCGATATAATCCCAAGAACGCCAGCTGTATGACACTAACTTCTACACTCAGAGAAATCGTAGTAGTACAGTCAACTATAAAGTGACAACTATTAAGTTTTAGTCCATCCAACTATATTCATAATTACGATAGCTGTGAAACTAGTTATGGCAACTATTTGGTAGTTACAGCAACTATTTGATAGTTGTGGCAACTATTAAAAATTGCTTGTATGAACTAAAAATAAATAGTTGTCACTTTATAGTTACAAATACCACAATTTTCTCTCAGTGTAAATTCTTATCTCTACTTCCAACCGATTAAAATAGTTATTTTAAACAATGAGAATAAATTTATTTAATTTTGAGAATACAACATTAAAATAAATATTCTTGAACACAGTTAAGAATGGTTATCTTCTATATGCTTGCATTTCTTTAAAATTATTATTAAAACAATAAAAATGAATTTGGAATAATTTTGATATAAAATAAAAAATTACAACGTTGGTCATTAAATACAAATGCAATTATCTTTTTTGTAAATAATTGATAATAAAACAATTGAAATACATTCTTTGACAACACCTAGTTCGACGCCTTGGTCGAAATAATTGAATTTTTTACTCCTTAAGAAATTAGTTACACTGGAACCTCTCATAGCGTACCCTCTCGTAGCGTACATCGGTAAATGGAGGGGCACATCTTATCGCTGTAATTGGACGATTTCATAAGAAAGAGTGAGAGGCACAAAGGTTTCGTGTGCCTGATTGGTTCTTCACTTAGCGTACATGTCTCCACATTATGTACGCTATGAGAGGTTCCACTGTAATTATTACAAATCAAAATCCGTCTAACGAAAAAATATCCAATAAAATGTATTCCAACGATATTCCTGAACAAAGTTTAGAACATTTGTGTTCTACAACTGTTGTGAAAGAAACTATTAGCAATACTTTTTCTTTCGTCCTTCAGTTCCAGTTAATGCTCCACGATTTGAATTCCTGAATTCTCATATATTTCAACTTCTAACCAAGTTAAATAATCAGTAGTAATACCCCAAGAGCTTCAAAATTATCGGGTATTTCCCGATAACTTCGTTGCATACAAACAAGAGTGTCAAGTTTTGCAGGTTAAAAAATCCCAAGCGCTTGCGCGAGGGAATTTTCTGCAAAACTTGACACGATTGTTTGTATGCAGGGAAGTTTGAGGGAAATACACGATTAATTTTAAAGCTCGAGGGGTATTTGTCGGATTATTTTTTCCATCGGAATTTCGGCTCATTCTTCAGATCACGTTCCAGTTCTCGTTAGAAGTTTGACAGATGTGAAGAATTCTCAGGTTAAAATTTGTTCAGAAACTGTTTTTATTGCTTAGTAACTTATTAGGAAATATCCGAAAAATATCCGATATAAAATCGACTAGGTTCCCCCACATAAGGCCAAATGCGTCGTTTCTATTGGCCGAAATTCCGATGGGAAAAATAATCATTAATAGAAATTAGAATGATCTTAAAGCCAGAAAAATTAAATTTATTTCAACAAAATATTCGTGAGCCAAGTTTAGAGCTTTTGTCATTCAACGCAAATTCGATTATCTCTTAAAGAAACAATTGACAATACATTTCCTCTCGTCCTTCAGCTCCAAATGGGGCACTCAAACGGGAATGATATCAGGAGCTCTCAATCAATGCGCCGCAGCAATTCGACCTTCTAAATTACCTTCCCGTGTGTTGGAAAAATGTTAGTTGCTACAATCTACTTCAGTTTTGCCTGGCAAGGTTCCGTCACATAGAAATAATGAAAGAATCGAGGCGAATCGAGACGGCCCATAGAACTGGGTCAGTTTCGAGTGAAGCGAGAGACAGAGAGGTGGCTGGAGAGGTCCTTGCGCTAGGTCGCGCTTTGAGCTTCGACGTTGCTGATGATAGAAAGCAAAAAAAAACAACAACAAAAAAATGAAACTGAATAAACCGAGTTCTGTTCTCTATGTTTTCCCTAAGAGTAAACATGAATAATTCATTCGTCTATCATACTATAAAACCAAACCCCTTCCCGTCTTTCGCTTTGGAGCAAATTTTCTCGAGTTATTCTTGGCTTTATGGTGAAGAGTGAGTTTCAATCTGGAGTTGATTCTCGGTCCAAGTCTCGAGGAGTGTATATCGCACGAGGTTGAAAGAATCCTGTTTAAAATCCGTGATAAAAACCAGCTTTGGTTGGTATCAGCGCTGGAGAATCGAAAGGGAGTCCCTTTCCGCGATGGGCCTTATGGCCAAGTGCTGCATATAAGACGTGATGCTGGAGCCTTGCGGCTGGAGAACCTCTGCCAACGAAGAATGCACGCTTCGAGCATGACTCGTATTTACCAGGCTCTATAGGCGCAGTGGTTTCTCCACTCTGCATTGCTCGGGCATCGCAACTACGCCGGCAACGAGGATTCCCTCGCCGCGGTGCATTATACCTTGAGGCTGGATCCAGTGAAGGGTCCAAGAGATTCCGAATTGAGCTCGCAGCTCCGGGAGTTGGTACCGCATCCTTGCTGAAACTGGAAAACAATTCGATTCGTTAATGCTCGACGTAATAAGTCGTAAAATGGGCTTCGTAAAAAGGGCTTCTTCGTCCGAGGAAATCGAGAGGCTGGGACGAAACAAAGTATTGGGAGACGATTAAGGGCTTACCAAATTGGTTAAATTTTGCTCTTGGTTTAACGATAAAAAAACGGTGGATCATGAGATTTTATTTCTGCAAGTCTGTCACACACTTCCAACCATCTAGAATTTTTTTTCCATATAATCAAACCTTTTTTATGAGGAAGCAATATTAATGGAATTATGAAAACGAGTAAATAAATTAAAATGAAAATATAAAATTAATTTAGTTTAGAAGAAATGGATTAATGCAGTATAAATGTAGACAGTTGACGAAATCAGTCAAAATTATACTGATATAAAAAAAAAAATATTTAAGGGGATGCTGGAGTAGATTTTTTTACCGACTTCGGTCGGTAAAAAGCTTCGGTTTCGTAGTTTACAAACTGTGTTGTTAATATATTGCAAATATGATTCAAATTGCATAGGATTATAATATCAACATAGGCGCATCAACGTCCGCTCGAATTTTGGATGAAAACACTTAAAAAATAAAGAAAATCGTAATTTTGTAAATCTACCAATAACCAATATGGCCGCTCGAAATGTCAACACCACCTATTTCGTCCTATATAATCATTTCTAGACATCACATTCAAAAGAAGAGCGCGGTCGCCGATTCTATGAGGTTCTTCGCATTTTTTAAGACTGTTGGATTGGCGATAGCACAAAAAAAGCACACGTAGTTTGTAAAGTACGTTTACGCAGTTTGTTCGCGATCAGAGTAGGTTGAGAAGAGCGTGAATGAAGTTTCCCTATTAGGACACAGGTGGTGCCGACGTAATCTGTTTACTTTTGAAAAAGCTGGATTTGGCTTGTGTAGTTAACATTCTGATGGTTTTGGAATATTTAGAAATCATCACAGAATTGACGTCCGATCTGATTTTACATATCTAATTTCCAGAAACAATTATATCCTACAGCAAACGTCTGTTGACATATGGTGTGCGCCCATTTTGCTTTTTGGAAGTTTCGGTATGTTTTGCCAAAAGTAAACAGGCTACGTCGGCGCCATCTGTCTACTAATCGGGAAACTTGCCGACCAAAGTCGGTATCAATATCTACTCCAGCATCCCCTTAAGGAATAGAGCTCGCAGCTCCGGGTTTTGGTACCGCATCCTTGCTGAAACTGGAAAACAATTCGATTCGTTAATGCTCGAAGTAATAAGTCGTAAAAGGGGCTTCGTAAAAAAGGGCAGGATCGTTTTCGTCCGAGGATATCGAGAGGCTGGGACGAAACAAAGTATTGGGAGATGATTAAGGGCTTACCAAATTGGTTAAATTTTGCTCTTGGTTTAACGATAATAAAAACGGTGGATCATGAGATTTAATTTCTGCAAGTCTGTCACACACTTCCAACCATCTAGAATTTTTTTTCCATAAAAGCAAACCTTTTTTTATGAGGAAGCAATATTAACGGAATTATGAAAATGACTAAATAAATTATAATGAAAATATAAAATAAATTTACTTTAGAAGAAATGGATTAATCCAGTATAAATTTAGACAGTTGACGAAATCAGTCTATTTAACGAATTGAGCTTGCAGCTTTCGTATACATACACATCAATTTGATATTTAGCGCTGTTCAATATTAGTTTGTCTCTGCAGAAATTTGGGGCTGAATTGCCAGAAAATATAGTAAATGGTAGAGAAAATTTTAATTCTTAAAAAAAAATATAAAATTCGATAATATCCTTAGTTTTTTACAGAGGCTGCTTAAATTTAAACCGATTGTTTTTTAGCATAATTTTATTTATGCATAAATTTATCTCCACAGAGCGAACAATGTATGCGGCAACTAGAGCACGCACAGATGTTTTACAAAAAAATAAAAATGCAGTTAAATCTGAACAAATGTTTCACTGTTGATGTAAATTCGTACAGGCAAAGGAGCTTAACTGCTGTAACAGTGTACCAAGTTTAAGCTCGATCGATGGACGGTTTAAGCCGATTTGAGATATTGAGATTTAATTTTGTTACACACTCATACACATCCCGTGCAGAAATATAGTTGGGGCTCCAACTTGGCCCTTTCTAGTTTGCCCCAGTTCTATTAGGGGCCCTACTAGGCTAGTCACGCTTGAAGTACGAAGCCTTTAGAGGCTGAATATGGGCGACCCTAGTGACGGTTCCATATTTAAGCCTGATTAGGCCCCGAAGTTTGTCGTGGCCGCCTCTGTTAAGCCTAGTAGGGTTCTAGAGTAGATTCCCTATTGTGGATGCCACGTTTGTACCTAAAAAGGCCCCTTATGTAATCGCGGCTGCTTGAACTAATATCTGCACGGGATCCTTCGGACATTTTTTTTTCATGAAAACAAAGCTTCGTTTATGAAGAACCAAAATTGATGGCATTACCAAAGCACATTAATTAATTAATTGAAATTGAAGTATAAAATAGATTCAAGTGTAAATAAGAAGCGAATCTATAATTTATTTAGTTTGGACGAACTGGATTAATCCTATATAAATTTAGACAGTTGACAAAATCAATAAAAATTATTCTGATATGATAAAAAATTGCATTTTAACGAATGGTTCGAGTGGAGGGATCAAGAATTTTTTAATTGAGCTCCCAGCTCAGGGTTTTGGTAGCACATTCTTGCTGAAACTGAGAAGCAATTCAAGTCGTTAATGTGCAGGTCGTAAAAGGGGCTCCGTAAAAAAGGGAGGATTTTGTGCTCCAGAGGAAATCGAGATGCTGGGGTGAAACAAAGTCTTGGGAGACGATTAAGGGCTCACCAAATTGGTTAAATTTTGCTCTCATCGAATCGAAAACAAAATAAAATAAATGGTGAATCTTAATTAACGAATTAATTATCATTAAAATATCAAATAAATTGAAATGTAAATACGAAGTGACATTTTTTTTTATTACTTTAAAAAGCTTTAAAAATTTTCCTATAGTTATTTTTATGGACAAAATTTTGTCGACAAAATCTGTCAAAATTGGTTTCATAAAAACATTTGTGCTGGAGCGGTTTTTTGAAAACTAAATTATAAATATAAGAGGAAATAGTATTACTGTTCTGCGGAATTGCGCCTGTAGCTCCAAACAATGATACTGCATGCCCTTGTTAAGACCGAGAACGAATTCCACTCATCAATGCTCAAAGCAATATAAGTCCTATAAAGGGGCTTCGTTAGACAATGGTAGGATTTTCGGGTTCAGTGGCAGTTCAGACAGATTATACAAAATACAATCTAGGTAGACAATTAAGAAGGTTCCAAATTGTGAAAATTAAAATCTACTTTTAACGAGGATCAAAAATTAAACATAAATCAAATCATAAGTTACAATCAACAAATTTCAATCTACAATAAATTTAATTCGACTTAAAAAATCGAAAAATGATAAATTAACTAAGCAATGTAACTGATTGACAGTCGATACATTTTTTGGTAGTCATTGTAAATTATTAGAACCGAATATTTTCTCAGGGAAAAAAAAATAATTTGCCTGTTGAGCTCGACAGAATACCAAATTGTGATTTAGCCCTGGTTGCCAATAAATCGAGTTTGCTCCGAGGCAATAATTCTTGGGTAACAAGAAGGGTTTGACTGAATACGAAATTGTTGAAATTTTGTTCTCGCCGAGAGTTGCGGCTTCGAATAAGTCCAGCACAGGCTCTCTGTATCTAAAGTCCTCGGTTGGAACGACGTTCATGGCCCGAGGACTTTGCCACAGCGAGGTACACTCCTACTCGAGGCTCAGAGAAGTCTCGTTACATGCCCAGGAGAAAGAAAGAGACAGAGGGCCTAATGTTTTCTCGGGGCCTTAGGCAACAAGACAAGAGAGAATGTCGAGTTGTGCGAGAGACTGAAAGAGACTGAACATCAGCAACAGCAGCAGCAGTAAGCACGACTCGGTCAGCCTGCAGCAATGTTTCTTTGGTATACACGTAGACCTCGAAACGAAACACGTTCCTTTTCGCTGGCTGAAGCAACTGAAAACTATTTACCTACCACACTCTCGGCTTGGTTGCTATTGCCCCTTCGAGAGTGCCGGTTATACCCTTTCTGGATCGCCCAAAGCTACTCATTTGGATTAATTAGCCTGGTACTAATTGAAAAATTGGAGAAATTGAAATCTGCCGTGCTCTGAATAAACACTCGCTTCACCTCTATGGAAACATATTTATTCAACAAAAAAATGAACACTTTTCATCAGGATAAATTATTTTACCGATAGAGCTTGGAGCGAATATTTAAAGAATTTATATCAAATAAAGAGAAGATGCAAGGCAGAAATCTTGCACATTGCTTTCTCACGTTTTCAAGGTTTTTATTGTTAGCAAAATGATCTTTATGATGAAGTATGTTCAACAATTTTGGATCCCTCATAGAGGAAGCTCGTTTTTCTGGATATTTACCCTTTCTGGAACGCTCAAAGCCACTCATTTTGATTAATTAGGCTGAGACTAATTGGAAAATTGGAGAAACTGAAATCTGCCATGCTCTGAATAAACACTCCCTGCGCCTCTATGGAAACATATTTATTCAACACGAAAATGAACACTTTTCATCAGGATAAATTATTTTACCGATAGAAGTATAGCTTGGATCGAATATTTTAAGAATTTATATAAAATAAAGAGAAGATACAAG
Source organism: Ephialtes manifestator (assembly GCA_963970395.1). Classification (NCBI taxonomy): domain Eukaryota; kingdom Metazoa; phylum Arthropoda; class Insecta; order Hymenoptera; family Ichneumonidae; genus Ephialtes; species Ephialtes manifestator. The sequence goes on from OZ019980.1 coordinate 6,810,894, forward strand.
GTAGAAATCTTGCACATTGCTTTCTCAAGTTTTCAAGGTTTTTATTCCTTGCAAAATGATCTTTATGATGAAGTATGTTCAATGATTTTGGATCCCTCATAGAGGAAGCTCGTTTTTCTGGATATTTACCCTTTCTGGAACGCTCAAAGCCACTCATTTTGATTAATTAGGCTAATTGACTAATTGAAAAATTGGAGAAAATGAAATCTGCCATGCTCTGAGTAAACACTCGCTTCGCCTCTATGGAAAAATATTTATTCAACACGAAAATAAACAGTTTTCATCAGGATGAATTATTTTACCGATAGAAATATTTTAATACTTGGCGTCGAGACGCTACCGCGTCTCTTGATAGCTTCGAGCGGATATTTCAAGAATTTATATAAAATAAAGAGACGATGCAAGGTAGAAATCTTGCACAATGCTTTCTCACGTTTTCAAGGTTTTTATTGTTTGCAAAATGATCTTTATGATGAAGTATGTTCAACGATTGTGGATCCCTCATACAGGAAGCTCGTTTTTCTGGATATTTACCCTTTCTGGATCGCCCAAAGCTACTCATTTGGATTAATTAGGCTGGGTCTAATTGAAAAATTGGAGAAATTGCAATCTGCCATGCTCTGAATAAACACTCGCTTCGCATCTATGGAAACATATTTATTCAACACGAAAATAAACATTTTTCATCAGGATGAATTATTTTACCGATAGAAGTACAGCTTTGAGCAGGCATTTCAAGAATTTATATAAAACAAAGAGAAGAGACGAGGTAAAAACCTTGCATATTGCTTTCCCATTTTTATTTTTTTTATTTTTTTTTAAAGCTATGATGAAGTATGTTCAACGATTTTCGAATTATAATAGAGGAAGCTTTATAAAAAGTGAAAAATAATGGTCAAGATACAATTTGCAAGGTTCTACTTTACGTGGTTATTTTATATAAATTAAAAAACTGAAATTTGGCCCAATTGAAATCGTGAAGAAATAATAACGAAAAATTGAAAATCGTGTAGAATCCGAATCCTTTTACCTATTTTTTCATTAAATTATGGATTTAACATCGTGGACGATTTTTTCGTTTTCATAGAAAATTTTCGCACACTCTCTTAAATTTGGTAAAAGTTAATACAGTATTGCCGATTAAATTTTCGGAGTGGGCACGAAATATACATACTTACGGACATTTTTTGCTCTTCGCAAAATTAAAAAAAAAATTAAAAACATAAAACTTATTGCTAAATTAATGTAATGAGTAAATTAATTATTATCTATTTGACAAATAGATCTGTCCAAAAAATTGTATTCTTGTTAAAGAATATGAACATTATTTTTTTAGAGCACAATATGACGTATACCGTAAGTAGTGCACCAGTGAAATCATTTTATGCGAACAGCCTTTGAAGGGTCTGTTGATAATGTTTCTCTCTTCGTGCGACGTTTTTATAGAGACTTATGCTGATGCTGAAGAGTGAGGAGAGGCGATGCTCCGAGGTTCGAATAGTAGCAGAGACTCTCGAGTCCGCGACTCGTAAATTCTCGGAGTCTCGGTGTTGGCAATCCATTCGTAGATATTACCTGGTCCGTGCGACGACCGAGCGTTTATTGCATCGAAGCGCAGAGGTTCTATGACTCGTGAGTCTCTCTTGGCTCGCAGCGTCGTTCCCCTCGGGTGTATCGTCGTATATATACGAGACTCTTGGATTTGCAACTTGCTCCGCATTCTCATTTCTTCCGCTGTTCCACCAACCCTCCTTACACGCTGCTTCTGTGCTTCGGGATTCTCTCTCTCGAGGCTCCCCATGAAAAGCGGCCACTCGCTCGCTTCAGAGTGCTTTCTCCTTGAATTTCTCTTTCAGCGCGAAAAGTAATTGCTAAAAAGATCTAATCCCATACTTTCTGTAGGAGTAAGAAAAGAATTCCCCAGTCTTCCAGATTGTTAGAAAGATTTTTTTGTAGTTCATTTGTGAAGAGTTTTGCTACATAGTCGATAAGCTTATCAAAAGAGACTCGGTAACGTCTCGACGCCAAGTATAGAAAAAGAAAAGATTGGTTGTGACAATTACCCTTTTCAGTTTGGTATCAATTAATTGCTATATACTCACTTCGAATAGTGACTTCATCGAGGTGGTAATTATAGCAAATCTAATGGTTCAGACTACACATTCGAAATATATTGTCGTCCTCACACATAACCTCAGAAACATTCGAATAGTACCCTAGTAGATTGAACCACGCCTGGAATTGACGCTGTTCACGATCGAATCACGACGCCGAAAATCACGGTCGTATCACGGCAGAAATCACGGACCCTCTCATACCGTTTAAACTTTTGAGCTTGCGGACGGTGATTTTACAAAAAAATAACGGTTGAAATCACGTCCCGCATCACGGCTCGACGGAATTTTGGTAATTTGCAAAATCACGTCTTAAATCACTGCAATCTTCACGTTTCTGGGAAACGTTATCTTGTCGTGATGTCTCTATTAATCATGGCCTATATGACGGCTGAATTCACGGTACTGAAATTCGTCGTGCTGGAATTTTTTCCAGTAATCATGGTCGGAATCACAGCTGAAATTGCTGTTGGAAATTATTCTGTACCCTAGCATATATTGTACCACTCATAAAAGGCAGTAAAAATGACCCACGTCAGGACATGGGTGGACGGTAATTAACGATTGCCCGTACTTATGCATGGAACGACGAACAATCACTTGCGAGAAGATTTTCAGCTCGTTCGCCATCTAGCGGACTAACTACGGGCGCCTCCCTTTTGTCACGTGGAGATCCGGCTTAGCTCCGCTAGATGGCCAACGACCCGAAACGTTTCTCGCAAGTGATTGTTCGCCTTTTCTAGCATATAAACACGCAGCTATCGCAAGTTGCTGTGCTCTCATATCCTTAAGGACCATGTTTTGGAGATGTCCTAACCATTTGACATAGATGGCCTAGCCATTGAGAAAAGAGGACCAAGAAAAGACGACGCTATCTTGTCTTCAGAGTTTCAAATGTTACACAATTTATATAATTAAAAATTAAATACCGACAGTAACAGCATTTCATTGGCATCACGGCAACGTGACATATGCCGTGATTCTGACCGTGATTACTCAAGAAAATCACGGCACGACGGATTTTAGGGCCGTGAATTCAGCCGTGTATCGGCCATGATTAAAAGAAAAATCACAACAAGTAAAACTCAGAACGTGAAATCTGCCGTGATTTTGCGAATTACCACGGCACTGAAAATTCCGCCGAGCCGTGATTCGTGCCGGGATTTCAACCGTTATTTATTGTAAAATCACGGTCCGCAAACTCAAAAGCTTAAACGTTATAAGAGGGTCCGTGATTTCCGCCGCGATACGACCGTGAATTTCGGTGTCAAAACTCACGCGTGATTTTCACCTTGATTCGACTGCTAGGGTTGTGTCAACCAATCGATTTGGTAAAGATGCAATATAATTAGACTGAAAAAAATGTCATTGATTCAATAAATCCATTGTTTGTGGGCTGCCAAAAATAAGCGTAATCAACTTAATTTAAATTCTAATTCCTCCAATTGCATACGAGATCGAAACAATAACTCTAAAATAAGCAAAATAATATTTTATTATTTCAATGTTCGAGTCGAAAATACTTCTTTTGGCAGCCCGCAAACAATGAATTTATTGAATCAATGACATTTTTTTTCAGTGTAGTTACCGCAACTATTAGGTTATCTACTAATGAAACTTCGTTCGGGTAAATAATTCTTATTGGTTTTATAACTGAGCTCAAGTGTAGGGTAATTTGAATAATAGATTGATTGTGCCAACTCATTCTTTGTTTCTCTGTATTTCTTTTAATGGATTCAAACAAATTTTGCCGGATTCATACGGAACTCACCTATACACAGACTTATTTCTACACGTGTAGTTATATACCTTTTTTGTCTAAACACACTTGTGCACAACACGAATTTAACACTGTACAAGTTGCCAGAGTTAATGTCGGCACGACGAAAATCTGCTGATAATATAATTCGACACATCAAATTGCACACACATTCGGTATATCTAACCCTCCTCGGAATATGATCAAAATACTTTAATTAATTAAAAAATCAATGGTTCATCTTTCCAGTTTAACGGTAAATAGACGTTTGAATGTAAAAAGCTTGCAGCGTTTTGTAGCTTTTAGGATGAATATAGGGCGAAAAAAACCAAAGCCTACCAGATCATCCGAAAGATTTTTTTTTCAACTCTTTGGAGCACTACATTTTCGATCGGTTCGAATATGAGAAATTTCGAGTTTTGGAAGTGGCCACCGCGAGGTTATAACGATATTGAATATCGCTGGTGAAATAAGCGAGTCCCATGTGGAACTCAATATTTGCTCAACGTGTGTGGATTCAATCCAATCAAATGTGAATTCAAGATTTCGCACGTCTCTCCATATTCGCACATTGGCCATTTATGTGCCATCATGCAGGACTAATCTTTAAGCAATATCGAGGATGTGTTGGAAAATGTACAGATAGGTAAAAAAACGGATAATAGTACGAATGCTCGATATAATTGGGTACCCGATGCAGCACCGAGTATTCGATATAATGTCTGCATAACTTAAAAAAACTGCCCCGTTTTTTGTCCGCCGTCACCTGCTCACTTTTCTACTATTTAATCATCTCTTCACTTAGTATGTGTAGATGATTTATAAATTTACATTTCATATATTAAAAATGACATATGAACCAGCTTTACTGCAGCTGCAAGAAGAGTATCATATGCGCGTTGTTTCTGCACTCAATTAGATGTTTGTTAACATACATATTAGGGTGGTCCATTTTGACACAATATTTTTTTTTTAACGAGGCACCCTCACAACTGTTCTCTATTATGAAAAATAAATGCTTGTAAATCATTGATGAGATAAAAAAATATGTAAAGGTCGCGACGAAATTTTAAAATTTTCTTTTTTTAATAATTTTTTTCAGTGAAAGTTCTCATGTATATGTTTACATTTTTTGCATTACACGAGTGCAGACATTCTGGGTATCACTGCGACAGTCCGTTATTGTTTTATGGTAGTTTTGGAGTACGAAATAATTGCAACTGCTAAAAATATGTGCTGTGAAAGTGAAAAATAGAGGGTGAGCAAATATTTTTTAAAAATTGAACATGCCATAAAATTTCAACCCCTAAGCGAATTAATGCCAAATTAAATCCCAAACTTTGTCTCATGATATTCTACTTGTAAGCTAAATTGCAATTAGATATCTAAAGAATTATGGACCTTTGAATAAAAATAAACTTTAAAAAAATTATAAAATTATAATCATCAAATTATAAAATTATCTCAGTAAATCTCTATCTATGTAATATGATGTATTTAACCCAGAAAAACTGTTATATAAAAACTAAAAAATTCTCGTAAAAAGAGCGACTAATAATTCTAAACATTTGATCATTCCGGATCATTATTGTTGTTATAGAGTGTCTCATAATATACTTAATTCTTTCCGGCATCTCCAGAATGTAATTTGTTCATCCTGTGACCAAATGTTTATCATTATCATTCACTGTTTTTACGAGAGCTTTTTAGTTTTTATATACCACAGTTTTTCTGTAATAAATATGTCACATCACTCCAGTAGCGGTGTTCGTAATTTTCTTTTTAAGTTTGTTTTCGTTCCGACTTGCACAAGAGTAGAGTATTACCAGACAGGATTTGGAATTCAATTCGGCGTTCATCCGCTTAGAGATAAAAATTCTATGACGTTTCGAATTTTTTGAAAATACCTGCTCATCCTCTAATTTTCTCTTTCACAGCACACATTTTTCGCAGTTGCTATTATTTCCTACTCTAAAGCTACCATAAAATAATAACGGACTGTCGGAGGGATATCCAGTGTCTCTTCATGAGAATTTTCACCAAAAAAATGTTTAAAACAAGAAAATTTGAAAATACCGTCGCGACCTCTACATATTTTTTTATCACATCGATGATTTACGAGGAATTATTTTTCGTAATAGAGAACAGTTTTGAGAGGTGCCTCGTAAAAAAAAATATCGTGCAAAAATGGACCACCCTAATACATATATTATATAACATTGTATGGTTCTCAGTTCTTCCCAATTTCGGGAATGCGTCTCCTTCTCACTCACGCGCGCGCTCAAACGTATTTAGTGTTGCAGTCGACGCGTCGCTGTGCATAAGCGATCGTCAGAGACGGACTCGTCCTCTATGCCTTCACCGGTCTACTTCTTTCCCCTGATTAGTTAATTAGATTTTGTTGAGTGCGGCGTTAAACAACTTTTTTTTGTATTATTCGCGGTGTCGGCATCCAGATCGAGTGATCGTGTCCTATACATTTTTCCAGTTTCTACATAATTCCACCCTTTGGTTCTTATTTTCAGCTACTAACCGTACTTCCTAAAACAACATGAAAATATTGAATATAAAAACTATTCGGGTACCCAAAATTATTCGAGTACCCGAAGCGATTCGAGTATCCGAAACTATTCGAGTAGTAAGCACAATTCGAGTATTCGAAATTCGGGTACCCGATCCGAACAAAGTAAAAATTACTCGACTCGATCCGAGTCGAAAAAAGTGCTACCCGCACACCCTAAAAAAAAATTAAGTTGGATTTTCCGACCGAAAGTCGGATTTGAGAATTCTGAAATCAGAAACGGACAAAGGCCACGTTTTTTTAAATCACGAGAATAAACATTTCGAGAATACACAATCGCTGCAGTTTCAAAAATAAATAATTCTTAATAGTGTTTCGGTTTTTAATGATGATAACTTATATTAATCAACACAAGGATCTGATAAAAACGACGTTTTTTTGTGCATCTTGCTTCTCTATTAGTAAGAACAATTAATTTATGTTAGTAAATTACTTTCTGCAGAAAATAATGAATTTGATATTTATTAGGTAAATTAATGAAAGTCTAGTGCGGTAGATTTTGCGACGCCTTTTAATAAAATACAATGGTCAGTGTCCTACAGAAACGGAATTAATTTTCCCCAATATTTTTTTACACAGACTCAAATATAACTTCACTAATTTCGCTGAAAAGATTACAAAAACTCATTAATAATTCATGGCAGTAGCTAAAAAAGGAAAAGTTTACTCTCTCATTGACTCTAACAGTTCCTTATTGATCAATACAATGATAACTCAGCTGATTAAATTAATATTGTTATTATTTTTAATAATATTAAAAATCAGCTGATTAATAACATTGCCATAATGTAAATTTGCAAATATTTTTAACAGTGCAGATAAAAAAAGAATTCAACACTAACTTGGGTCAATATATTTATCTGTATTTTATAAACTCTCTTAGAACGCTAGGGATTTATTTTAATATCAAGGACCTTTTGAAAACTCGTCGAGGATTTAAAAAAAAGATAACTAATTTTCCTAGAGTCTACAACTCAAACATCCTCAAGTAGATCTGCGGCTATCAAAGTATCATCATCCGATTTCTAGCAGAGTAAAGAATCGATTAAGGAGAATGACTCGCTCGATCGTTTGAGAAAATATTCCCGAGTTCTTTCACCTGCCCAGGAATTCCGGTCGGTGGCTTCAATTTCCTGCTACGCTCTTTTTCTCCCGTTTTTTCTGGTGAAAAATAAAAGAAGGAAAAACGAAGAACTGGGACGATCGAGGGAAGCGTCAAAGCGGCAGAGTCAGCCCCTTCCTGACCCGCTTTAATTTATTAATTGGTACTTACGCCTCCCGCCACGTCGATGTATTGCTTCTTCGCCAGACTCCAGTCAACATTTAAAAACGTACGTCATCGCCTGGCGTATTACAAATATTTGATCAATGATTTCACGGCTGAATAAAAGAAAAAAAATATCTATATAGTAATTAATCTCCCTTTTTAATAATATTCTTTTTTATATCATAAATATTTTGTGAGTGACTTCACTTCTAAAAAAACATTAATATAGCAAATGAAATAATAATAATAATTTGTTGATTCATACAACGGAAATACAGACTAGTTTCCATGCTTAATGCGTTTAGTCTTGTCAATGCAGGATTCGTTCGAATAATCACATTATGGATGTAGAAACTCAATATTACCCAATGAACAGAAATAGGATTGAAAAAGTCCGGATGTACGTGCTCGCATTCCAATATAAGCCATTTGATATCAGTTCAATGACGCAAAAGAATTTTTTTGTAAAACTATTTTCTAAAAATGAGTTTGTCATTTTAAAAAGTATATCAAGTTACGAATGTAAAAAAAAATGTTAGACCCTCTTATCAATTTTTAGAAATTGTTACCTAAACAATTTTCTCGTACCTCTATAAAATTCTAACATAGGAAAACATAAATTTGTTATGCCGTACAAGAAAAAAATTTATTTAGATATTCATGAATAATTTAAATCTACATTTTAAATTAAAGTGATTTAACAAAATGGAAAAACACCTAAATCAATATCAATTGAAAAATTTAGCTTATATATTATATATATATAACTTGGATCATTTAACGTACAACTTGGTTAGTGTAACCAATTAATTGATTGAGAAATTTTTAACGCAACCATTTTTTCCGTTCACGAACTTTGAACAGTACCAATTTCCTCATGTTTTCTTTACAAACACAAAATTTGTGCATTTTCCGGTTACTGCGAACTCTTTGAAATCATAAAAAAACAATTGTTAGAAATGATTTGAAAATAAAAAATAAAAAACTGTTTTCTAGTTATTAACTAATATGGAATGCCGCCTATACCTGTTACAGAAAATTCTACTTACAATTAAATATTTAAAAAATTTGATTGTAAGATTTAGGTTTCAATATTATATATGGGCATATCTCACAAACCTTTGACTTTCATGTAACTCGACTGCGGAATGCAATAGTAATTTACACGGAATGAATTATACGTGGGTATCAAACTTTTACTAAGATGTACGAAGCATAATCTATCTGAAAAAAAATAATTAAATTTTATAATGCACCAATAGACTGTTTTATCCTGGTTCAAATGCGGAAATTAACAACGTTTTCACTTGTAACGCTGATTTTCGCGTCACTTAGTACGGGTGTAGCATTGATATGCACCTTCAGAAAAATAAGAAAAAAATCATGAAATTCTGGTAAGGTGCAATGAACATAATGTACCTAATTGTAATCGCCAAACATGTCAGAAAATTAAGCGGTTATCCTGTGAACGTCTGTCACTCGGTTTCGATGGTGAACCTGACATCCACCGTTATATGATGCAGGAATATCAGCACAAGCTAATTGAGCCAAATGTATTGGATGCACATAAAGGTAGGATCATCACGGATTAAATGAAGTGAAATTTATGTCGGAGAGTCAATTATTTTGCTCGCAACGTTCTGCGACATGAACTCATATTGCTGCGTGGAGAATAAATGTCAGATTTTTCGCATCGTTATCCGGCCAAACTAGTCAAGTAAGATAATTAAATTCCATCTGAGTACGTTATTCTTATCACAAATTGGATGTGCGCAGATATGCCCGACCTTTCGACGAGAAACAATTTTTTTCTGGGTCAAAATGTATTCAATTGTCAGGTTCGAGAATGTCAGGTTTATAAATTCGCATAATAAATTCAAACTATTATCGTTCCTAAATTATCTAAATTATATTTTGAGTTAGTAGAGTCATTACGAGTCATACTTTTCATTTTCTGCATACGAATTGAGTTAAATTGAATTAGAAAAATGACCTATTGGAAGGGATAAAACTATGCCTTCAATGGGTCGTTTAAAAAAAAAGTTAAATTTAAAGTAAGTTAAACACTTGTAAAACCCAATAACACATAGTTCCTACAATGAATTAGCACCAAATAAATGATTTTTAGTAAAAATGATAATATGATTATTTATGCGTGCACCCTGTATTTGATGCTTTGTCCATGAACGAATATTGTTTTCTAAAGGTCTTAAGATGAGTACAAAAAATTGGCGATCCTGTGCTCCTTAACTAGATTTTTATTCTTTGAGGCCGTGAAAGTCAAAGGTTTGTGAGATACGCCCATACCCTCATACATCGTTATAGCTCATATTTTAGTCGTAGTAGAGTCCCTTCAATAAAATCTATATCCTGGGTCATTGAACTCATGATGCGGTTTTGTTTACCTGAAACAATAGACGGGTAATTAATTTTTCATGTTGCTTTGCGTCAACATCCATCCCGCCAACGATATAGAATTTTGACACGACTTTTTCTTGCAAAACGCAGCAGAATCGTTGAGGTCGTTTTTTTTTGTTACCGGAGACATAGAAACACGTGCGTTTTGTTCAACGCTCAGTCGTCTTTCCGCTCGCAGCACTTGTTCCAATAACGCTGAGCTGTATTGCTAAAAATACATTTGGAATTTGCTTCTTTGCAAATGCTCGCAAGTTCTCACGTGCTGTGTCCTTGGTCTTCACGTGATGACTCGTTATATATGTCACTCCGATAAAAAAAGCTCTGAAATCATTATTTTTTTCATATAAATTCAGAGTAATCATTACGTATATATTTAGCAAATTAAACAATAATAAAAAAATAAGGTTAAAACTCCGTGCACAATTGCATCCTAACGTTAGAATCACAAACCTTCTTTTAATGAAAAGCTTCCACTATAATGTAAAAATAAAATAGATAAAAAAGTTAGCGCTTGAGGAGTTCTGGAGAACAACACTGCGAGTTATTGCAGAAAATAATTCGAATTAACGTGCCACCACCAAACACGATTTTCCACTACAAAGTTTCATCATCGAAGCTCCCGAAGGTGCAATTACTAACAGACACGTGTTTTCCAAGAAAGGAAAGAATTCAACGATCGATGAACTATCCCGTTGTCCATATATCGACAGCTCCTTTCGATGACCTCGAGGATGTTCACAGTGAGTCCAGTAATTCCGTGTAATATATACATCGCTTCTCCTTTATATATCTTGCAATTAAATTCCTTCTCGAGTGAAGCTTGGCTCGCACTGCAAAGTATATTAGAGTTTCTGCTGCCAATTCAGTTTTATGTACTTCTTCATAAATGCCTGAAATAGAATTTCTTTTATCCTTCGTGCAAAAGTTTATTTTCCTCTCTCACCTAGAAGTTTCTTCATTCTCTTCTTCTTCGTCTCTTCCTCGTCGTCGTCGTCATCGTCGTCAGGAGCTGCTAGCCCCGAGGAAATCACGCTTGAAACGCCTACGTCTACTGGCGTCTTCTCGCCTACGTGCTCCACCGATTATTTCTCAAAGATAATGGAAGCCGACTCTGATTTCTGCCGCATCACCGAGAATAAACCGTGAGAGATCTGAGCGAGGCTTGTCTTAGTAGCTGGGCTTCTTCTTCTGTCTTCTTCTCGTACTCTCTGATCGCTAAAAGAGCGAGAAGACAACGAGCGATACTCTGGTACACCACAACAGTCTTTCCTGAACGTCAGATTTCTTTTTCTCTTCCTTCCTTCCTTCCTGCGTCTTTATCCTCTTGTTTCTCTGAAAATTTTCTTCCCCGCATCATAAGTTTCTCATCCTTTCAAGGACTTGCTTGCTTGCTTCGCTTACCTTAGGCATCGATACAACAAACCTGGATGCTTCAAACCGGAAGAATTCGACGTCTATCAATATACCTTCCAAGTTTCCCTGACGTTCAGTAACTCACCAAAGTATAACGGAACTGTAACTCTATACTTTAGATCTCAGGAGTTATATCGTGGTAGAGGATCGACTAGGAAATCAAGCAAGTCATCTTTGCTGAAGAATCTAATTGGTTCACTGTAATAGAGAAATTGAGGACTTATTTCCTTGAGCATCGACGTAGTATAATTCGCTTCATTAGAAAAATAGAGCTATTTTTAAATTGTTATTCAGGAATACTGGAAAAATAAGGATGCAAATTAGAACCTTACACATTGCTTCCTCGTCATTTTCCACTTTTTGAAAATCTAACTCTATGGGGAACTATGTTAATCGATTTTGGATTTCTCGTAGAGGAAACATTGTAAAAAATAAAAAATATTGTACAAGGCTCTACTTTGCATCCTTTTTGCTTCCTCATAGAGAAAGCTTTGTTTTCATGAAAATAATGTTTTTCGAGATTTTCATGTCAAAACGTTTGAAATGGTCTGAAACGTCGAGAAAAGTAGTTCAGAAAAATTGCCCGGACGTATGTATGTATGTGTGTGTGTGATGAAAGGCCAAAAATTCATATAACTGTAACTTATAAAGTATTCCACCGAATTAGCTAAAATTTAAACAACATGTATTGTACTGGCTAATCTTCAATTGGTATACAGTTTAGAAAAACCGCTTAATGCATTTTATTTTTATAAGAATTTAGAAATTTTGAAAAAAGTACGTAAATGCTCTAGCTCGAACGAATTTTTAGCTATTGGGCTGAAATTTCGTATTAAAATTGAACAAAGTGGTACGATCTTTGATATTGAATTTGGGCCGAATCGGCAAAGCGGTTCGGTTTTTATGAGATTTAAAATTTTTTAAAAAATTTCCGTTTTACTCTAATTCAGGTAAAATTTCAACTAATCGACTGAAATTTTTAACACAGAACAGATAACATTCAGCCCTGCTACGAACCAAATTTAATGATTATCGGTAAAGCGGTTCAGATTTTACGTGATATTGAATTTTTTAAAAAATGTTCGGTCTGGATTTCGTGAGAAATTGTCAACTTCGTAAATAATTTTCATCTTTCGCAAAGCTTCCTCTATGCGGAAGCCAAAAAAAGAAAAATAAAGAAACTTCCATCCATAGACGCGGCTTTGTAAAAACCGAAAAAGAATGAGGAAGCAATGTTCAAGCTTCTACTTTGCATCCTTTTTTTTATGTAAATTTAGAAAACAGAATTTAGCGAAATTTTCATCGTCGGGTAATGATAACAAGGAAAAATTCAAATTCCCATGAAATTCGAACTTTTCTAGCGATCTTCACTAAATTTTCGATATACTATCACTGAACATTATTTTATTTGGGTACAAAAATTATGCTCGCTATCTCGAATTTTGCGAGAACTAGTAAAAACGAAAATATTTCGAAAAATTCAAAACTCCATAAAATATGAACCGCTTTGCCGATTTCAGCCAATTTTGATACCAAACAACATTGAGTTACACCTCTACTTCTGAAGAACTATTTTAAAATCTTACAAAAGATAGAGCGACCACGCCCTTCTTAAAAAATTTGAAAAATTACAGAAAATCTACATTTCTGTATAATTCTTATCCAAAATGCGGGGCTCCTTCACCTGCCTGCCAAATTTCAGCTTGCCCGTCGAAACGATTCTCGCGTTATAGGCGATGGAATTTTCCAAGCCGAGATATACACAGGATGCATTTTTTATAACTGGACGTTTTCTGTAATCAATAATCTAATAGACAAATACTTTAAGAAAGCTTCTTAATTAATCTAATTGATGACCTTTTAGGCTTAGCTCAAAACCAAACATTCTTCGAGACAAATTAAAAAAAAATTCATTATCAATTTGCAGCAGAAAATAATGCTACTAAACGCTACACTTTTTCCCCAAGTGCATAATTCCAAAATTTTCCTCGGCAAAGGCAATATTCTCACATCCGAGTTCATCTCTATTATTATAAATTATTCCATAAAAAATTCGCTCGCGAATATTGGAAACCAAACCTGTTTTTATCCTTCATCTCCCCACAGGTACTTTCTTAATGGTCATTCAACCCCCAATAAACAAATTCTCTCAATAAACGTGGCATAATGAATCTAATTGAATCGCTGACCCTCCAGGTGTAAATAAGTCATTGAAGCGGCACTCAACACGTACATTAGGTGAGATAGTAACGTCCCACGATAAGATTAAGGCGGTGTTGAGATAGCTCGACTTATATTACGTGAATGCAGTTTGACTAAAGAGAGCGAACGCGAGACACAGGTGCAATATCTTAGAGAACACGTTATTATTTTTTCCTCAACATCCTCTCTTAGTATAAGTCGTTCGTGCTCGGTATTTATGTGTCACTTTCAGTAGCATAGAGAATTCTCGTACATACAAGACAACCGGTTAGCTGGCATATATTCTCTATTCACAAGCCACACGCAGGACGTTTAAAGCACGTTCCTCTCCTCCACATCCACACAACTCTCGTGGAACTACTGTTTAGCTGATCCCAGGTTTTTTGCTCCAGAATATGCTGTCGCCTCTCCGCAAGCCAGTGAGTCATTGAGAAAAGTTACTGCAGACCCAGCCAGCGAGTGAATAGCCTTCCGAACTGTCCTACTTTATATCTCATTAAACATTACTCTGAAAATCTCGTTGCGTGAGGCAGCCACGAAGTTGGACGAGACGGTCACGACCAGCAGAAGTACAATCAAGGAAATAGTCCCAGTCCTCGCAACTGTTAAGTGAAAACAATTAATTATTGGTCTGCGAATATTTTTAGGTTTACAATTTAGTAGTTCCGGTTGTAACGTCCTTGGTGAAAATAGTTTACTGAAAGTCTGAAATTTTTGAAATTTTTTAAAATTTCTGAAAATCTGAAATTTCTGAAATTTCTGATATTTTGAAAAACTAAAATTTTTTAAATTTCTGAAATTTTGAAAATCTGGAATATTTAAATTTCTGAAATATTGAAAATCTGGAATTTTTTAAATTTCTGAAATTAAAAAATTTTTAAATGTTGAACTTTTGAAATTTCTGAAAACCTGAAATTTTTAAATTTCTAAAATTTTTCAAATTTCTAAAATTTTTCAAATTTCTGAATTTTTAAATTCTTAACATTTTTCAAAATTCTGAAAATCGAAAATTTACATTTTTTTTTAATTTTCTGAAAATCTGAAATTTTAAAAAAATTTTAAATTTCTGAAAATCTGAAATTTAAATTTTTTTTTTAATTTCTGAAATTTTTTAAATTACTAAAAATCTGAAATTTTTAAATTTCTGACAATCTAAAGTTTTTTAAATTTTGTAAAATTTTAAATTTCTGAAATTTTCTGAAAATTTCAGAATATTTCGGAAATGTACCTGAAAATCTTCCAACATTTTTAAATCGTCGTGTGAAGACAACATTAATTTTCTTTTTTACTTGGCGTCGAGTCGCTAACGCAACTCTTGATATGCACGAGACGGCAATTTTCTCTGCTCATCTCTGTTCATGTTTCAATCGTTTTTGTAAGGATCTTCAATTAATTCTGTCTTGCTCAAATACATTTGTCATCGTTATCTATAAATCTCTTTAACTTTCCCTAGAAAGTCAAAGAAATTCGGTGAAATAGCTGTGATGTCCAATCCAATTAGCTTGCTCATAGAACTAACTTTGTAAAAAGTGAAAAATAATTAGAAAGCAATGTGCAAGGTTCTACTTTGAATCCTTGTATAACACAAGAATTAGACAATAAATTAAGGATTAAAGCAAATTTAGCGAAATTTTGGTCCTCAAGAAATAATAAGGCAGAATTGAAATTCCCATGAAATACAAATCCCTCTACCGATCTTCACTATATGTTACATATAGTGTCATTAAGTATTATTTCATTAGAAAAATTAGGCTCGCTATTCCTAGTTTTGCAAAAACTAATGAAAACGTAATAGCAACAAATAATAATGATCAAATAATAGTTACCAGGCTTACCACGGATGGTCCAAGTGTACAAGCTTTTTTCCTTTTTCTGGGAAGAAGAAGAGAGAAAAAAGCAATTTCACAGTCACGGGGGAGACTTTATATCGAAAACGATGGCGATTACAGCGATCAAGCGTGTCCACATCGGGTAGAGAAACAGGAGCGCAGGGATTGATGGGAGAGAATAAACTCTTCGACCACCCTGAGGAGGACAATCGACGCGTGAATAGCTTTTCTCTCTCGTTGCCTCGTAGTATAAAATAAGTGAAGAAACCGACAGATTCCGCTCTCGGGACCTGGTTTGGTCGGAGATCGAATCTGTCGTGAATCTCGATCAAACTGCTGGGCAAGAAAGCCCTTTCGACGGCAACTTCTCTTTTGTCACGCAGTATCATTATTGTACTTGTCTCCTGCTCGCCGTGTCGAATTGTCTCAAGTTGCTTCTGTGTTTTGCCACTCTGTTACACTTAAAACTTTCACTTATCAGATAATAGAGCTTTTTCTACATCAAAGAGGTATAATTCTGAAAAAGGAGAATGATACGTTAAATTAAAAAAAAAATCAATGGATAATTACACCCGTTAATATTTTTATTAATGATTTTTTATCTCTCTTAATAGCTTAAGGTTTTAATCTGTAGCCTATAATTCTATCACTTTGTGTTGAATGCAAGAGCAATAATTTTTACTTTGAAAAACACAAAAAACATCGTACAATTTAACGTTATGAGGTTAAGAATGAGGTAGCGAATGAAGCGAATTAATGAGCTCATTTCTTCCAGTAAAAAATTCAAGTATATTTACTTAATAGTGTATTTTTGGCAGAAAGTTTAACTGTTTTGTAAATAAAGTTTCTAATTTGTATACAAAAATACAATACTATTAAGAGAATATCGGTATTTAAAATTTTTACTAGAACTAATCAGTTACTTTGTTCAATTCCCGTAGGTTGAACAGTCTTCAGGTATTTCCTAAAACACAATTATAATTTTGCTTTTTTCATAAATAAGCGAATAATATACTACAGATTATTAAATACGAGAATCAAAAATTGTTAAAAAAAGATATTGCAACAGTATGAAGAATGATTTTTATAAGTAGCTCATCGTGCCGATCTCTTTTTATGAGGTTATACGAAAGAAATAGACGTAATTGACTTCTTAATGAACTCTGGCTCCTAATCTGCTTTCCAAGGTGTTTGGACTACGAAACTCTATTGTGCATAGCATCCGTGACGAATTTCGTTGAATCACCGAGTTGGCTGAACACTGAAAAGAACAGCGAGGCTTCCTGTTTTTTTTGCTTCTTTTTTTTTGTGGATCTGTAATTCTTCGGTGAGAAACACGTGCTTGGTTCTCAGGTCATCGATTCTAAGCTGATCCGCTGTGAGTGAAGAGAAAAAAGAATTTAGCTCGTTTTGCTCTACTGCTAGCAAATCTGAAAGCAGGATGCGAGGATTACGCGCGTCGAGTGCATTTTGGGGTGATTTGGCAACATCATTCCTGCTCCTTTTTAACACCCCACTAAAGGGAAAAGTGGGTTTTTTCCTATCTATTTTCTAGTTTTATCTTCCCAAAAAACACTGAAATATATTTACGTAATAATGTATTTGGGCTACCACTGGCCAACACCGTAAATATTTAACTCGGACCTTTTCGATACGAGTCATAATAACTTTTCCAAATATAAAAAAAAATTTTGATAAAAAATTAATAGGTGGAATTCAAATTTGTATATAATCTTAATACTTTACATTGCACACGTGTTCGATTTTCATCAATTTAAATATAAATTATTGGTTCGTTTCCACGAATTACAGCAATTAAAGATGTTGTAATCATTTTTTTTAATTCTAAAAAGAAATTTAAAAAATCTTGCCCACTTTCTGAGTAAACTCTGATAGGCTTAAATCTGCTGTTATTCAACACTTTATTTTTGAAAATGTATGCGGATTTCAAAATTCAGGTAAAAATATGTTCTCAAAAGTAAAAAAATAAATAATGCCTGGCTTAACATTTTTAAAAAATATTAGACTATTTTTTTGGGCAAATAAAAAAATATGAAATTCCACGCGTCCAATCGCAACGGATCAAGATCAATTATTTACCGAGGACAAGCCCGAGTAGAATTCTGATACTGACGCAACAAGGACGTTATCAGGTAGGCCGTAGTTCCTTATCTGGCAGAGTCAAGGTAACCAGACCGGGTCCGCTGCCAAAATGTAACGTTGTGGTTGATACGGCCGTGTGACCTCGGTCGTGTTCAGGCCATGATCAGGGAGACTGTTAAGGCCATGATCGGGGTACTGTTCAGGACATAATCGGGAAAGTTGCTCAGACCGTGATCAGGATATCGGTTCGAGCCGTGATCAGGCTCGAGTAAGGCTCCGACCTGGAACTGTCCAGGCAGGAAATTCATAAATGAATTAAAACGCGTGTTATATTTTTGTTTTCTTTATTACTTCAAGTTTTTCAACTTAAACAAACATTCATAAAACATTTAATGTTAAAAAAATATATATTCTTTTTGTACCTCTGGTCTTCACTATGCTCATTTTTGTGTTGTTCGCTGTCCTGTTGACAGCTGTCTTTCTTCATGTTGTTACTCTGCGTACCTCCTTCGCTACTGTCTCCATCAGTATCTTCATGTCTTTCGCTGTCCTCATCACGCCTGTTTTTACTTTTCTTGTTACGCTTACTCCTTTCATGTCCTTCACTGTCCTGTTCGCTGTCAGCTTCATTGCCTTTGCTTTTCACCAGGTGTTTTCTCTTCTTGTATATATTTAAATTAGTAGATGTTGGTGATTCTGTAAAGAAAAATATTTCACACGTCTCATTTCCTTTCGATCAAAATCCAAATTAGAATTTTTCGTAGCCACAGCTTTATTCACAGTTCGTCATCTGCGTGCACGTATACGTCCTAATTTTCGCCGTTTTACTTCGGGACCCATATTCACTGCATATTATTTTGCGAGAAACACAGAAAGCTAAGTTACAGCGTGCCAAAATTGCTCCGACTTCTCGATTGTAATGTTACCTTAAAAAACTCGCGAAATGAACAATAAAGGATCGAATTGTACATCTAGTAAGGGCCGCGTACGGTTTCCTGATCGAAATTGGTGCACAAGATGGCGCTGCGGCTAATACGGAATGATAATACGTATCTAATCAGGACCTTGTACGGCTTCCTGACCAAAGTTGGCCCGCGAGATGACGCTGAGATTAATACGGCATGATAATGTATATGTAATCAGGACCGCGTACGGCTTCCTGACCAAAGTATGCACACCAGATGGCACTTGGGTATTATCAGGCACCTCTCTCCGCACCAAATCAGGTCTCTGCAAGGCATTCCACAGAAAGGCAAGCCTTAAGATTTCCCGATCGCGGCCTGACTTGTCCTCAGGCACCCGTAATCGAATTTCTACTCGGGAGATTGGCTAGGATTTTGCCATTAGTAGAAGAAGAATGCAGTCTTTTACATTGAAAGTTAAAAATGTATAAATAACCATTAAACAATACTAAATAATACTTTTGATCTTTATCGTTTGTCAATATCGATGAAAGTGGCAATTTTGTCTCCTCTTTTATGAATAAATGATAAATAGGCTTGCAAAACAGCAAATACGGCTTTTGTCTTTTATCGTTCACCAACGTCAATAAAAAATTGCTATTCTATTCACTGAGTGTGTTTTACAGCGGAAGATTTACGGTCGAAGTAATGGTTAATGTATTTGGAAACGATCCACTGAACTATCGTGATCTTCGCTCTCATTCGACATTTATATAGTACCACGAATCGATGACATTTGAATTGAAACTCGGAGATCACGACAAGACTAGGATTTTACATACGTATGATCGTTTCTTTTAAATAGGGATTTAAAAGTCTTCGTAGAAGATCTGGCAGAGCACGAGGGGTCAAGGTATCAGCCGAGATTTACGTGATCGGCCGAGATCTTGTCGGAAGATGTGAACTTATAACTCATTGGAGGTTTCCCTAAATTTTTCATTCCGAGAAATTTTGGTAGTTACAACGTTTGACAAAAACTGTAAATCTGTTTCTTTTTTCATTGTAATTTTTTCTACTATAGTATTTGAGTTATTTTTAATTTTTTTACTCAGCTGCAATTATCCAATATTTATACTATCTTGAATAAAAGTCAGGATAAATCGGCGATAAATGAAGTGAGAAAAGAAATAAATAACATGAATATGAATAAATGAAAATTTCTAATATGTTGACAGTTTTATGTATAATCTATAAAATGTAATTCTTCAAACATTAGCTAAATGTTATTAGTAATTTATAAACACTTTTCTTTAAATACGAGCACTTTTGAAAAAAATGGCAATGTCGAGTCCTGCAGATTACTTTACCTTTTGTACATCAACGAGGAGAGTATGCTAACCAAATTTGTCTTCCTCATAAAGAAAGTTTTGAAAAAGGTGCAAAATGAGGAAGTAATGAGCAAGGCCCGACTTTGCAACGTTTAAAAAAAAAGTACAAAATAGTACTTTACGATACTAGTGCGGTAATATTTTTTTCGAGATAAATGAAAACGAATCGATAAAAGTTTTTCGAAAACGTTTATCGCTTGAGTATCGTACAAAATTTTATTTCCCAGGATGTGGAAACGGGGATTTATGCACGCGAAGCATTGGCAACTTTCAAACCCAATTTATCACATGTGTTAAAATCAACAGCGGCTTACGTGTCTAAACTTTCAACCCGTTTTATCAGGTGCGTGAAAAGCAACAGCAGCGTACGTGTCGAGACTTTTAACCCGTTTTATTAAGCGAGTCAAAAGCCACAGCGGCGTGTAAACGTGTAAAATTTAAATTGATATAAAAACCGAAGTCCTCTATGGATCGTCATGAAATTTTACATCTGGTATTTGTGAATATTAGTTCGTTCCTGTAGAAAATGTATCACTGTTGAAGTTGACTTCAATTAACGAAGCCGTACATAAATTACACTGAGAGAAAATGATGGTATTAGAAACTATAAAGTGACAACTATTCATTTTTAGTTCGTACGATCAATTTTTTAATAGTTGCCACAACTATCAAATAATTACTGTAACTACCAAATCGTTACCATAACTATTTTCATGATTACCGTAACTATGAAAATAGTTGTATGGACTAAAAATTAATAGTTGACTGTACTATTACGATTTCGCTGAGTGTAAAAAATTCAAAATTCTAGAAAATCCGAACTCCTTCACCAATCTTCACCAAAATCGATATCTAAAACAACTAAATATTAGTTTGTCCCTGTAGAAGATTTTAGTGAAATCAGTTGAAGTTGACTTGGGATAGAATATCAACGTCAATTTGTCGATAAATTCGAAACTCTATAAATTCCGAATGGTTTGATAGTTTTACCTTAACTTGAATATCAATTTTTGAAAATATTATTTTATTTATAAAAAACTGTTTGGCTGATTATCTAAAAAATTGCGACAGCTACACGCAGAAAAAAAATTAGTTGGGCATACTGAAAAAGTGGTTGCACGGACTCACTTTTTGTTAGTCCATATAAACACGCATTTGTGAGTTGGGACAACCACTTATTCATTGTCTCAACTCACAAAATGGTTATAGTCACTAAATAAATCGTTCTACCAACTGATTTATAACCAACTCATAAAATGGGAGTTGTCCCAACTAACCGTTTTTTTCCGTGTAGACGCGCAGAATATTTTCCAGAAATTCAAATGCTTATAAAGTCTGACCAGGTGATTTATTCAATGCGTAAATTTTTACAGAGAAAGAAGCGTAACTGTTCTATCGGCGTATCAAATTGCAGCACGATTGATAAAACCCTCCTCGAGATATAGAGGTTTGAATTTTGCAAACCTTATATGTGGGGCATTCCGACTGAATTTTTCATACTTTGACCCTTTCAATAATTTTAACATTTTTTATCAGAAAATATTTTGCAAATGAAACGATACGTATTTTTTTGTTCGGCGCTACGAGCGATATTTTCGACAGACGGATTTTTATAAAAATTTTAATTTTTCGGTATGTATTTTTTTCATTCGTTAATATCTTGAAAATTAACAGCCCTATCAAAAAATGTTCAAGATCAAATTTGTTCAGTTCATGAAGAGCTACATAATGTATATAAAAAATGTTATTTTCCTTTTGCTAGCGTTTTGTTTTGTGACGTTAAACAACTAAATATCGTTTTTCAAAAAACCCCGACTTTTTATCATTTTTATATATTGAAAAATTCTGTTTGGAATTAGTGATGCGGCTTGAGACGAGATTATCTTAAATCTCGCTCGTTTTTTCTTGCGTTTGTCATTTGTCTGAAGTTCTCGTCTCGAGCTTGCGGTATGAAAAAAAAATCATAGTCTCGCTCGATCTTGCTTAAGGAGGATAGATACCGTCTTTCTGGAGGGGTAAGGTCGGCTGGTGCGCGGGTTGCCGGGGAGGTAGTGTGCGATAGAGAGGTCCGTGACGAGCGTTTACTGGCGTACATTGTTGTACTATTCCGGCAGTTTTGTTTTTACATTTTCTCGGCAACCAAGCAGACGAATCATTTCGATCTTCGTGAAAGTTCTTTTCGAAACAACAAGGAATGCTTTGGTTCTGTTATCAACAATTGTTTATCATTTTGATTATACTTTCGATCATAGCGTTGGAAGTGTGTATAGTTTCCGCTATGTTGTCCATGTATAAGAGTGTAATTTCAATAATTAGTTTCTCGATAACCATCTAGACGATTAACATAAAATTTGGCATAGAGATGTAATTTTTATCTACGAATATCCTCCACAAATTTGAGCGCATGTTTATCATTTTGCGTTGGGTATCCACCCTCCTTAAAATAATAAGCGAGATCGAGCGAGATCTTGAAACTTATGACAGATAAACTGTCAACAAAATAGAGGCTATGTTATGGTGCTGAATGCGACAGCATCGCACGATACGATAGGATATGCCACCGACCATGAAAATGAAATTGTATGTCTAACAGCTTTCCAAAATGTCGGCATAGAAGTATGGTCAAAGAATATGGATATACATAGAAGTGCAGATCCTATGCATAGGATCTGCACTTTGGCTTTAAACGTTGATTGTCTAGTGTAAAAGGACTACACCGGGCGAAAAAGTTCCGTTGAATCACGGAAATCTTCACCAATGAAATTAAATACGTATGAGAACGACGTTCTGATACGTATTTAATTTCATTGGCGAAGATACGTCGTCTCCTTGGATTCCAAGGTTCAGGTCGAGTTTGAATACGACAACTACGTAAAAATGTATTTCAGTCTCGAATTACACGAGGACTACGGATGACTTCGAATTGGACTGAAATTCTGGATATCATCGTAGACATCGTAGACATGGAATCGTCCTTGAAAACTGACTTAGACCTCAAAAGGTGTCCTGTACATGATGAGGTCTACCTAAAAACCGATCTAAACGTCTACTATCATTAAGAAACCATTATCCTGGAACCTCAAAAAGTTAGCGTAGTTCTACGAAGTGAAAAAACTTTCTTTAATATTGAACAAAAAACGTGACCTTCATCTTTAATGTAATGTAATGTGGATGTACTCCAATTATTTAATAATTTAATTGATTTAAGGCTAGAATAATAGCACCAGATATTTAATATAAATAATTTCACAATTTACTCTATTCTTCTCAGCGTTATCCATTTTCTGAAACATTAATATCGTTGGAAATAATTTAAAAATAGAGAAGATAATAGGAAAATAAAGAAAAACAATATCCGGCTGTCAAGACGAGATTTTGAGCGAAATTCAAGACAAGAACGAGAGAAAAATCTTGCTATGTCGATAATCTCGAATTGAAATAACAATCAAGTTGTCAAATTCCGAGTCTTAGTCTTGATCTCGACATTTTCTCGCTCATCTCGCTCGTCCGCATCACTAATTTAGAATTACGAAATTTTTTAGACTCTTTGCAGAATAGCAAGATTTTTTAATGAGAAGGCCTACGTGATTGAAGTTTTTTTAACATCCAGAACTATTACATAAAGCTCGAATTACGTAGTACTTTTCGAAAAAAATACTTGCCAACCTGCATAGGGTCTCAAAAATTTTGTTATTTTACACAGAATTTTGATGTAAGTATATAAAAATTATAAAAGGTGGCGCTTTTTTACAAAACGATACTTTGTTGTTGAACGTTATATAACAACACTGTTAAAAAAATCCGAGGTAAAATTACTAAACATGTGCAGGAAGCACTTTTACAGAAACCGTTTATGAAATTTCAAGTGCGAGGTTGAATTTTACAACACTGATATATCAAATTTACCGTCACTGTGTTGTAATTTTGGAAATATATCTGTGTTGTAAAATTCAACGTCGCAGTTGGATTTTCATAAACGGTTTTGGTAAAAATAACTTCATACACATGTGTTGTAAATTTACAACAGATATTTTTAACAGTACTTAACACGTATTTATAAAAATACGTGTCTCTTCTTTTTCAAAATACTTTTCGATAAAAAATTATCAAAATTATTGATGGAGGTCAGGGTTCGAGTATGAAAAATTCA
The DNA here is from genome assembly GCA_963970395.1 of Ephialtes manifestator. Classification (NCBI taxonomy): domain Eukaryota; kingdom Metazoa; phylum Arthropoda; class Insecta; order Hymenoptera; family Ichneumonidae; genus Ephialtes; species Ephialtes manifestator. The sequence goes on from OZ019980.1 coordinate 6,835,020, forward strand.
GCTGGAATGACCCGTACACATATCCAGGCACTTTTTCTAAACCACTTTCCTGAAATTAATATCTCGACAAAATTGAATGTTCACGAAAGCAAAAGCAATAATTGTCTGTAAATCGATATAAGAATTATTTGTCATTGGAGCCTTTGAAGTTGTAGGGTTATTGGAAATACGTAATAATACGATTACGAAACTACCATGATCAATTCGAAACATGAGCTGTACAAACAATTTCTGGAAATCGAAGGAGCAGACTTCGCTTAAGGAGCAAGTCGCTCGGGTTCAGAATGAGAAGATTGCTGATTCTGTCTCAAGGCTTACAGAACTATGAATTTCCAGGATGCTCTGAATACATCAGGTCCTTAAGCTCATACAAAGCCCATGGGAAGGACGTGTTCCTTTGTACGCCTTCTCGATATCTTGCGAATTTCTAGTTTATACCTTTGACGTTTGAGGATCGAATAGAAGCGAAGAACTCAAATAAAAGGATATGTATGACAAATAGTTGTATAGTTCGCATATATTTGTTATATATCGTTGCGAAAATATATGACGAATAAATGTTGAATCTGTGGAAAATACATATAAACGATATTTATATGGTTAAAATACCAAAATGTTATATATGTCACTTTTTTGTGTGGGGACGGAGAGGAAAAGGATTTACAGATGCTTTATATACCCGGGATCCGATCTGGGAACTAGCTCTGGTCTCCGATCAACAACAAAGACCTCTTAACTCGAGACCATGAGCTCCACCTCTATCGTAGCTGTGCCCGGGTTGCGCCATCCCGGGCACGCCATTCGGTCCCCTGGAAGTTCTATAATGTTAATGAGGATCAATGAAAAGAACCAAAAATAATATGTGGACAAACTTCGTGAAACTGGCAAGTTTCACGAAGTTTGTCCACATATTATTTTTGGTTCTTACAAAATCTTATCATTTTTTCTCTAAAAAAGCAAACTGAAATTTGTATACTTTTAATGAAAATTTTTCGTCCACAGAATCTTGTTGTGCATACTCTAAAAAAACAAAAAAAATGTGATTTTGCTTTCAAAAAATATTTTGCTTTTACCGAATAATAAAAAAATATTCATAACAATTAATGGCACACGCGGCTAATCAAGACTGATGTTCTTTTCGGTTAAGTAGTCGGTTATTTTCAGTGATAGAGTTTTGTACTTTCACCAAATAATCCTTTTAAGATACTATGAGCGTCTTGTCTGACGTCGCATAAATTCGAGGGAGATTGAGAGAGAATTATGAACAGTTCTCGATGAGATAAAAAACTGAAAAAATCAAGCATATGGAAGGTGCTAAAGAGATTATTTTGACACAATAATAATTAAAAAGTGTTATTAACATTTTTAATTTTAACATAAAAAACGCAATTTTCAAACATCACACAAAATTCTGAAAAAATTCATACGTATGCAGAAAAATTAAAGAATCATTTTCATAACAAAAAAATTAGTATGACGGGTATTATGTTGAACAATTATTTATTTCAGTAATTTGTTAATAACAGCTTTTAATTATTATTGTGCCAAAGTAATCTCTGTAGCACCTTCCATATGTTTGATTTTTTTTTCAGATTTTTATCTCATCGAGAACCGTTCGTAATTCTCTCTCAATCTCCCTCGAACTTATGCGACGCCAGACAAGACGCTTATAATACCTTAAGATTGCAATAAAAATTGGTGCACGGTTTCTCGAGTATGTTATCCAAATATCTACGAAATTTTTTAAAATCTTGGCAGAGTCTGAGTCGAGTTGTTTATTCTTGAACATGGCAGGTTTAATATATAAACCATAGACAAACTTGCAAAATGACACGTTTCAATGTTCACCGTCAAAATAACAAACAAGGATTTAATCTTTTTTTAAAGGCCAGTCTAAGCTAGAGAAGGTTGACCCGAATAATCCCCAAATAATTGGGAGATTATGGATCGTCTAGTTTCGAAGATACCCGTGAGAAAAACGTGACATCTTTGGTAATATTAAACATATATCGGACAAAAAAAACGAGTAGCGGCTGCAGGGGGTGACGTTAATATCGTACACAAACTCTGCCATCAATTTTCAACCCATTGGCGTGACAAAAACAAAGCAAAACCTTGCACATGGCTTCTTCAATATTTTCCACCTTTTACAAAGCTGCCTTTATGAGTTGACTTTATGAGTTGAAGGACTTTTAATGTTGTACTTTGCGACTTTCATATTTTATTAATTGCGTCAAACGAGGCATTCCGTTTATATTCGAATCTTATAAACAAAACGCAATAAATGATCAGCTTTTAAATTCACAGTAATATTCTTAAATATATTTCTGGAAACTATATACTTTCGTTTTACAATTAACTGCCATTTCACTACACTGAAAAAAATATCAGTGATGAAAAAAACATTTTTTGAACCAATGACTATTTATTGTTGCAATGTATATTGTTCTCAATCTGCGTATTTAAAAAAATAAGATTTAAAAAAATACAGGGATATTTACCATAAGTAAATATATAATTGACGTAATAAATTAATAAATTTCATATTAACCGTTATATTTTTAAATATTTTGTATAATAAAAGGTAGGAAATAAATTTTTCCATTGCCATGACGGAAATCTACGTAACGTAAAATGTCTGTACATTTTACTGGGGTTCCACAATACCCAATCCCTATATATAAAACATCGGCATAAATTACCATATTTCACAATAACAGTCAGATATAGCCGTGAATGGAAAAGAATTGACAACCGAAAAACTATAATATAAATTAATTAATTAAAAATGAGAAGATAGATTTTAAAAAATATCTTCGTACGATAGAAATGGCATTTAATAAATTTCTCCTTGCAGTGGCAGCAGGAGGAGACAGTCTCGACTGCAAGTAATAAAACATCAGCATCAATCAGTACATCGTACAATTATAATTCAATGCTTCTATACATAAATATAATTGACAACCGGAAAACCGTCATAAAAATAAAGAAAATATCTCCGTATGGCAGAAATTGCAGCGAATAATTTTGTCCTTGCGGTGACAGCAGGAGGAGACCGTCTTGGCTGCAGGTAATAAAGCATCAACATTGATCAGTAAACTTTACAATAAAAATTCAACGCTCGCATAATAAAAAAATAATTGCCTACGAGAAATCTGTAATATGAATAAATTTCAAATCAACAGATACTTTAAAAAATCGTCTTCGTAGGATAGAAATAGCAACAAATTATTTCATCCTTGCAGTAACAGCAAGATGAGACAGTCTCGATTGCAGATAATAAAGCATCAACATTAATCACCACGCTTTACAATTAAAATTCAACGATTCCATAATTAAAAATAATTAACTAACCAGAAAGTTGCAATACAAATAAATAAATTTCAAATTGACAGATACCTAAAAAAAACATCTTCGTGCGATAGAAATCGCGACAAATAATTACTTCCTTGCAGTAACGACAGGATATCCAATCGCCATATAAAAAACATCAATATTCCCTACGACATTTAACGAAAAGGAATATAATAAAAATTAAAAAATGGTAAGCTTCCGGCAGAATAGCAACAAATAATTTCGTCCTTACACTAACAGCAAGAGGAGTCAGTGTCGACTACAGGTAATAAAGCATCAACATTAATTCCTAAGCTTTACAATTAAAATTCAACGCTTCCATAATTAAAAATAATTAACAAACCAGAAAGCTGCGATGCAAATAAACAAATTTCAAATTGACAGATACATTTAAAAAAATCTTCGAACGATAGAAATCGCAACAAATAATGATTTTCTTGCGATAACGGCATTATATGCAGAACATACATATCTACATATAAATGTCACTACGACATTTTACCAAAATTAAAATACAAGAAAAATTAAAAAATTTAAGCTTGCGTAAAAAATCGCAACAAATAATTTCGTCCTTGCAGTAACAGCAGGATTAGACAGTCGCGACCGATCAGATAAAAAAATCAACGAAATCTACGAAACGTCGAGACGCCGGGCTTTAGCTTGTGGATAAACCTCGCTTCGCGCATAATACATAGAGGGTGGAGAATACCTCTTACTCCCTAAAATCTCTGTCGCTGGTTACTATCAAACCCGCGTGTGATTGACGCGATTCCGTTAGCCATTGCCGAGGTGAACGTTCCCTCGCTTCTAACAGCGCTCGTAGCGCCTTGCTAATTGTCAAATTAGAGAGATTAGAGGACCTTAATGGACAGACGAACGAGAGAGCGTGCGATGTTGCTCACCGCTCGCGGCAAACCGCTGCGGACAGGATCCCCAGAAGCTCGACATGCCCTCGCGCTTTCGAGAGCTTCGCTTATGCATATGTCCGGTGCACGCCGCGCTGCTGCGTTTCTCCGTCGATTATATCATTCGAACAGCACTCCAGGTAAATCCGCGCAGAATCCTTCCCCACCATAAGCCGCGATGCACCCACGCAGACTGCAACCCCCGTTTACTTCTGCGTTATCAAATCCCCCACCAACAATTCGGCGCGCGCGTTTCAACCCCTTGCACCGATGCTTCCCGCGAGATGCAATCCCGTTCTGGTATCATTCACGTCCGCGACGAGCTCCGGGGATGATCCTCTTCGAGCTCTCTCGCTTCCGGCTCTGCTCCAACTTCCGGACTTGGTCATTTTCCTTGCACTTCTTCTATCTTCAGTCTTTGGACTTTGAACATTTTCGTACGCGGTTGTCCGGGTTTGTTGAGTTTTTGTTGACTTCGGTTCATACGTGCTTTCAGGATTTACTTGTGGAGAATTTAACAGTTTTTTAATTCACTTCTGTCTGTTGCAGATGCAGATTTTTGCATCGGTGGCATTGGTTTATACGTGCTTTGAGTATTTATTTTGTAGAGGGTTTAAGAGTTTTTTTCTGTCTGTTGCAATTGCCAGTTTTGGGTTTTTGATTTGTTTGATTCATATACGCTTTGGGTATTTATTTGTACGAATGACTTGACAGTTTTTGCTGTTTGTTGCAGTTGCCAGTTTCGGGTTTTTGCTTCGTTGGCTTTAGTTTATATGCCCTTTGGGTATTTATTTCTGGAGTGCTTAAGAGTTCTTTCGTGTCTGTTGCCATTGCCAATTTTGGGTTTTTACTTTCTTGGCTTTAGATTATACATGCTCTGCGTATTTCTTAGTGGATAACATGAGCGTTTTTTGGTGTCTGTATTGTAGTTGCCAGTTTTGGATTTTTGCTTGGTTAGCGTTAGTTCATATATGTCCTAGGTATTTATTTGTGGATAGCTTCAAATTTCTTCTGTCTATTGAAGTTGCCAAGTTTTGGGTCTTTTATTTTTGTGACTTTGGTTGAAATGCGCTTTGAGGATATTTTTCTGGTGGAGTATTTAACAATATCTTTCTGTCTGTTGCAGATGCCAGAGAAACAAGGTTTTGGCTGGAACGATTCGAAGAGGAGGAGACACGCTCTTTATGCTTTTGATTGTTGCTCAGAAAGCCTTGTTATTGATACTGGCTTTCGGGCAATAATCATAATCACGGAAGAGTAGTAATTCATCGAGTTGCACCGAGTGGACAACGTTTGAGAATTAAAAGCGTGTGCACTCCAGCGGATTCATCGCTTCTTCGGCTCCAGTGATTCGTAATATTTGGTTGTAACACATGTACGCTTCATTGTACTGATTTGTGATCTCGATGTGATAAGGAAAAGGATGCAAAGTAAAAAGTTGTTTGTTTCCTCATTATTTTTCACTTTTTACAACGTTACGTCGATGAGAAAGTATTCCAATAGATTTGAGCTTCCTCATAGAAGTAAAAACCTTGCACATTGCTTCCTCATTATTTTTCACTTTTTACAACTCTACGTCGATGAGAAAGTATTCCAATAGATTTGAGCTTCCTCATAGAAGTAAAAACCTTGCACATTGCTTCCTCATTATTTTTCGCTTTTTACAAAGCTATCTCTATGAGGAAGTATGGTATTCAATTTTGGCTTCCTCATAGAGGAAGCTTTGTAAATAGCGAAAGATAATGAGGAAGCAATGTGGAAGGTTCTACTTTGCATCCTTGTTTTACTTAGATAAATAAACATGTTGTGAATTCGCTTTTTCTATTTCGTTATTCCGTTATTTCGTTATTATTAGAACGTTTCCGAAAGTGAATGTGATGACGTATATTTTTAAAAATAATTCAACATTCCATAAAATAAAAAATTTCATCCCGTCCGTCATTTACCTAGAAAGTTGAGCTCGCTATCTCAAGTTTTACAAAACTTACAATAGAGCAATAAGGTCAATGTTTTAAAAAATTTCATAAAATTTGAACCACTTTACTGATTCGAGCTAAATTCAATGCCAAACAACCTGCTCTTATAACCAACTATTTAGCAAAATAGACTGAATTTTGCGAAAGTTAAAGCGCCTATCTCCCTTTTTTTAAAATTCAAAACGGCATAAAACGGAGTTGTATACACACATACACACAAACACACATACGGACATTTTTTCTAGACGTTTTGGACAATTCTAAAGCGTCCTGACATAAAAATCTCGAAATTTTTGTTTTCATGAAAACATAGCTTCCTCTATGAGGAAGCAAAAGTGTACAATATTTAAGAAGTAATGTGCAAGAATTTACGCTGTATCCTTGTTTTGAAAAAAGCGGAAAAATAATTGAACTTTAGCGACATTTAAGTCGTCAAAAAATAATAAATAAAAATTCAAGTTCCTATAAAAACCGAATCTTTCTGCCGATCTTCACTAAATTAGATACGTAGCATCACTAAACATGGTTTTGTTCATGTAGAAAATTTGTGCTCGCGAGATCAAATTTTTCCAAAGTAATGCAGTAACGTAATTTTTTTAAAAAATTAGAAGACACCATGAAATCCGAACTGGTGTACTGATTTTGCCCAAATTGCATACCGAAGGTCGCATCACTTCGTCAAACCTTTCTGCTAAGTTTTAGCTTGTTAGCGGTTAAATTGTTCGAGTTAGAATGATAACGGACATTTTTTGAAATCTTAAAAAGTACATAAAATCAGAATGCATTAAACGATCTTCATAAAATACACATAAAAGTAACAATGGACAACACCGGACATGTAATTAAAATTTGAAGTGAATCGGTCGAGTAATTCACGAGTTATTGTGGTACGGACACACACACACATACACAACTACATACATAATTATAGACACTTTTTCTAAACCACTTTTCTCGATACTTCAGACCATGCTGAATATATTGACATGAAAATCTCGAAAAAAATTATTATTCATGAAAACATTTCTATAAGGAAACAATTAATAGAAAATGGAAAGAATATCTACCGTTTTTTGATGATTATTTTTAATCCAGAAATTTCACTACTCATGGGTAAAACTATCGTAATTGCTTTGATTGAACAATAAGAAAATTAAATCTATTGGTTACAAAAACCACTATTTTCACTAGAGTCTTGAATAACGTCAGTGCATTTTTATTTGAATGGTGAATATCTGTTTTCATCTTGTTTGCATTTCTGACAATTTGAATTCCGGGCTTTTCAAACGACAAGAATGTGCAACAGTTTATCATAGTGGAATTTCACGGCATATACCCTTCCATCAACCGCATTATTCAGTTTAAACCAAAGATAAATTCTTCAATATTTACCTTCCTAATACTCGACGCCGCTTTACCCGATTTAATAGGACGGTAGGATAGTTATTCACCAACAATGGGTTTTCAGCAACATCCCGTTCTACACTATGAGCTCTATTTACAGGAAAGGTACAAATACAGTTATCTTTTCATAAACAATAGACTCGCAGAATTTCTCTTCCCTAGAAATTTCCTTCCTGGTATATTTAATGACAAACTACAGCAGTTATCCTTCTCTCAATAATACATTCTCCAGTGCAATCGGTACCTGGAAATACGCCTCGGTTCTATATTCAACGCGAAAATACAACAGTTATTGCTTCCACCAAAAATGAGGTTCCACCAACCTCCCTTCCTGGAAAATAACCCAGTTTGTGCTTAATTCAGAGAAAAGGTGCAACCCCAATTATTCTCTTATCAACGATTCAGCAAGAAAATACAACAGTTAATTTTTCACTAATGATAGACTTTCCAACATATTCCTTTCCTGAAAATTTAGTGATGCGGACGAGCGAGATGAGCGAAAAACGTCGAGATCAAGACTAAGACTCGGAGTTTGACAGCTTGATTGTCATTTCAATTCGAGATTATCGACATAGCAAGATTTTCCTCTCGTTCTCGTCTTGAATTTCGCTCGAAATCTCGTCTTGACAGCTGGATATTGTTTTTCTTTATTTCCCTATTATCTTCTCTATTTTTAAATTATTTCCAATGATATTAATGTTTCAGAAAATGGATAACGCTGAGAAGAATAGAGTAAATTGTGAAATTATTTATATTAAATATCTGGTGCTGTTATTCTAGCCTTAAGGAGGGCGACCAGCTGCACCTCTTGTTAGATAAAATCTCAAATTTTTTATATGAGATAAATTGAACATAGAACCTTGCTACTGTTAAATCTCAGCACGGCTTACCGGACTTTTTTTCACGAAATCTGAACTCAAAAATCGTGCATTTAACATGGGGTCTTATGGAAACAGTGCTTTCTCGACACTTCAATCAGATAATTAAAACCTTTGGCAGTTAGATGACGCAGATAACAAAGTCGCTATCTGTTCATCAAATTCTAATGATTCTAACGCGATCATGAACAAAGAGGCCTGCCAGGCATTGCAGACAGATATTTTTCGGCAAACCAATGTCAACAAAATTTGCGATGTTGCCAAACGTCACACTAACACACACGATGGTGCGAAAGCTCACACCGACAGGACTCGACAACCGAATCAAATCAGCAACTTGAAATCATTTATCTTTCATAAATAGTTCAAACAGGAAATATTTACATATCTGCTATTTCATTTTTATTGGTAGCAAGATTTTAGCAATGACTAAAATATTTGAACGAACCGTCATTTGACTCCCATGCAGCTGGTCGCCCTCCTTAAATCAATTAAATTATTAAATCATTGGAGTACATCCACCGCTACATTAAAGATGAAGATCACGTTTTTTGTTCAATATTAAAGAAAGTTTTTTCACTTCGTAGAACTACACTAACTTTTTGAGGTTCTAGGATGATGGTTTCTCAATGATAGACGTTTAGATCGGTTTTTAGGTAGACCTCATCATGTACAGGACACCTTTTGAGGTCTAAGTCAGTTTTCAAGGACGATTCCATGTCTACGACGTCTACGATGATATCCAGAATTTCAGAACAATCCGAAAACATCCGTAGTCCTCGTGTAATTCGAGACTGAAATCCATCTTTACGTAGTTGCCGTATTCAAACTCGACCTGAACCTTGGAATCTAAGGAGACGACGTATCAGAACGTCGTTCTGATACGTATCTTCGCCAATGAAATTAAATACGTATCAGAACGTCGTTCTCATACGTATTTAATTTCATTGGTGAAGATTTCCGTGATTCAACGGAACTTCTTCGCTCGGTGTAGTCCTTTTACACTAGACAATCAACGTTTAAAGCCCTTGGAAGCCTATACCATACACAGAAAAAAAGGCTTGGCTATATATGCGCCAGACAATTAATTGGTTAGACCAACCAAGTTACTTGGTAAGCTAACCAAGTGACTTGGTTAGACCAACCAAGAAATTGGTAGCCTAACAAATAACTTGGTTGATCTAACCAATTAATTGTCTGGCGCATATATAACCAAAGCACTTGGTTGTTCCAACCAAGCCTTTTTTCCGTGTACTTCTATGCCGACATTTTGGAAAGCTGTTAGGCACACAATTTCATTTTCGTGGTCGGTGGCAGAGCCTAACGGAGCATATCCTATCGTATCGTGCGATGCTGTTGCATTCAGAACCATAACATAGCCTCTATTTTGTTGACAGTTTATCTGTCATAAGTTTCAAGATCTCTCTCGATCTCGCTTGTTATTTTAAGCAAGATCGAGCGAGACTATGATTTTTTTTTTCATACCGCAAGCTCGAGACGAGAACTTCAGACAAATGACAAACGCAAGAAAAAACGAGCAAGATTCAAGATAATCTCGTCTTAAGCCGCATCACTATGAAAATTCGTCTACGTCGATTTAAAGGAAATGTGCGACTACAGTTCATTTCGTATGAACTTATGAAATTATGCAGTACCTTCAGTACCAATTGATTCATGTCCTTGCTACTTTCAGCGTGATGATACAACATTTATTTTGCCACCAATAATGGAGTTTCCTACATCTTCCCTTACTGAAATGTCGGTTTACTTTGTGCTCGATGTAGAGGGAAGGTACAACGGCAGTTACACCTCTTAACAATGATGAACTCTCCAGTATCTTCTGTACCTCAAAATTCAAATCCTTGTTACATTGGCTGAGACGACACAACAATGATCCTCCTACTAACGATGTCTAGTAACGATATCTATCCCAACTCAAGGCTCTATTCATCACAAAGCCATAACAGTTATGATTTGAACAGTAATTGTTACAGTGTCTCCAGTGACCAAGAATTCAAACGATTCGAATCAGCAAAAGGAGAAAACCGTTTTCTAGTTTCTAACAACGAGAGTCTCATCATCGTTTAACTTCTTGAAAAATTCATATTCTCCATTCTAAAATCACCCAATAGACAATACATCAGTCAGCTTTTCACCAACGCTCGACTAAAGCCTTCATTCTTCCAAAAAACGTATAGTTTTCGTATATATGGGACTAGGAATAACAATAAATATAACTATCATTAGTTTTTGAGACCATACAACTTATATCCGTATTATATCCAATTTTTATTGATATAATGAAAACCATTACTTATTTTATTAACATAAATGATCGTTGCAGAAGCCAAATCATTCCGAAATAATAATTTCGTTTCGAAACTTGTAATATCCCAGACTTTAAATGCTTGGACGTGCGCGTCGAAGTAACATTCGCTTATATGTTTGGTTGATATTACGAATTCACTTTTATTGCCCACTATTTCCAAACTACATGAAATAATGGGCCTTCTTGGCTCGGAATAAATATAACGCAGTTTCTAACAATTTTACGTCCGAAATATTTGATCCATTTCGAAACAGAAGACGTTCGAGCACACAGGAGAACACACAATACCGCAGTATCTTACGAGCGACTGACAGTTTTTTCTTCTTCTGCGGTAATGGCGCGCCAGTCGAAAATCGCTATAGTCTATCGGCTAGGAGCCCGCGCGAAATCGTCTAGGGCTCAGCCATCAACTGCTGAAACACACCAACGAACCGTCGGCGGTGCAGCGGCGTAAAGAGTCTGGCGCAATTCGAACCCTGTGACCTCCAAACTGAACCCAAAAATTTAAGAAACACCTCTAGAAATGAAGATGTTTCCTATTTACTTAGTAGCTGTTTTTTATTATAACTCGCATATGGCAATAAACTACGCAATTTGTACAAGCTGCAAGTAAATTTTGAGTTGTCTATAAGAAATCATCTTCATATATTTTATATGCGTCGGTCGATAACTTCTAAAATTTGTTTACGCGAATTATGATAACAATTCATATTCTCGTCTGTAGGACAGCGAGATACGCATACTAATGCACACATCTTTCGTTTACTAAATTAAATTAAAATAAATTTGGGGGAGAAACTCAAATTTTTTTCTCCGTCTGCCTTTCACCAATGATCAACTCTGCAGCATTCATCCTTCCAAAAAATGTATCTCTAAATTCCACGAATCATGAAGATGAACAATCTATCATTATTCCCACGACTCTCCAGGGTTTCTTTAAAAACATTCGGTACTTTCCTCCGCAAAACCCAACGAGAATTCATATGAGTTTCCACCAAGGATGTCAAGGATGTCTCAGCATGTCGTAGATCCTGTAGCATTTTTCCTCCCTGAAAATTCATCACCAGGTTCCTAAAAGCATGATGTAGATGCAACAGTTTCCACCAACGCGAGGCTTCGCAACATTTACTGCGAAAAAGGGAGGCACTGGGTTATAGAGATAGAAAAATGCACTAGCGTTTCACCACCCAGTTCTCTCTACTTTCTCGCTCGTCTCCCTCGGTCCTGTTGAGAACTGTTAGCAAACAAGGTCGTCACTTGTTGACGTCCGATAATGCCTGGCGCAGAGCCGCTCCAGCCCACAGCAATACAATACATATAGCTCTCTCTCCGACAAACTCTAGTAACGTCTATACATCGAGTCCTAGAATTTAATAGGAAGCGAGCGTCACACAATATCAGAACGGCTTTCTATACCTCTCGCAGATTCTCGAATTTATTTTCGATAGAATCCTCGGGTCAACGAACTCGCCTCAGAGTTCACTGATGATTAATCAAATTTACCTCTCTAAATATATAGCCTCGGGTAAACTTTGTTTTACATTAATTAACAAAAATTGAGTAACGCTGAAGCGGGAAAAAATTCGCAGTGAATATTTGCCCTGTCTCCCATTTTACCCTGACAGTTGAAAATAATTATTTTTAACGACAAAACTGCCACGAGCAAAAGCGAAACAGCACCGAGGGACGCGAATCCTTCTATTAAATTTCAATTTTCCACCATCACTCTACATATTTATTGTTTCCATAAATTTTTCAATATTCATTGCTTCCTCATATACATGAAGCTTTGTTTATGAGATAATTTTTTTTTCAAGGATTTTATGTCATTATAAGTACTTCAAATTTTCTGAAACATCGAGAACAGTGATCCAGAAAAAAATATCCGGTGTTAGTGTATGTGATTGTTATGTGTTGCTTTAGCCGTTTATGAAGGATATGTGGTATAGGTGCTTCGGCGAATGACGGCTTATGACTTTTTTTCTTTTTTTTTGGGTTTAACGTTTCGCCCTGATCAGGGCCTCTTCAGAAACCATTTATTGTTGTTATATTCGATGAGTTTGTGACCTCATACTTGTTTATGTCTCACATTTGTATATTTGCTGTTTGACAAATAGATCTTTTCCAGTGCTTTGTGATTGGTGACCGGGCTCCCCGGTCTTATAGGTTAAGCCTGTCTGTGTTGTATGTTCTTAAAAGTTTAACACTATGGCTTCTTTTTTTTTACATTGCACTCGTATTTATTTTTATTTTTAACTTTTGAGACCGGAGAGTCCGGTCACCACGAGGTCACATTTTTAACTCCTTAGTTAGTGTATGTGCCATCAGTATAAAAGTTCATCTCTTATAACTAGTGATCGAGTAGAACTATCTCGCTGAAACTTGGCCTCATGGATAATTTAATTGAAATTCTTGGTGAACTATGTTTTATCACAGTTTTAATTGTTTTAATGCAAAATGATGTGAGCATGCTTACTTGCACTGTTAAAAAATCTGAATTAAAATTAATACAAAAGTGTTGGAAGTTTTTTTTGCAGATACCGTATATGAAATTTTGTATACATGTGTATATGAAAAATCATAACATTTAGAGGCATATTAAAATTCATCGTTATTAAGATTTAATGTCAATATGACAGTATGCATAAACTGTGCATTAAATTTCATAAACATGTATGATGAATTTTCATACGAGCGGTATCTGAAAACTCAAGCACATATGTGTTGGAAATTTAAAGTGGACATAAAAACAATTTTAAAAAATAACAATATTATTCGGACATTATTTTTTCAAACAAATTATGTCATCAGAAATTGTTAGGTATTGGTTTTCGCCACAGTAAATTTTTCGCTTACACTGGGGTTTGAACCTACGACCTACCTACCTAAGTACCTAACAACGCACGCACGCTACCAACTACGCTATCAAGGACTTAGTAATTTTGGATATCTAAATGGCATAAGAGTTGTATAACTATTATTCTCTCAAGCATACTTATAATTGACATAACAAAATATTCAATTGATTGCAATCAGTGCGCGAAGTGGGTTGGAAATATTTTCAAGGGAACATAATTTTTGGACGAACGGAATCTTTTTCTCACGAGGAAGCTCAGGTATCCGCATTTTCGAAAAAATTATATCCACAGACCTGTGAAGTTCTAGCAACAAACATAAATCAAACATAAATTTGCCGCAATAGCAGCGCGGGATACATCAGTGTTTAAAAAAACCGATTTTGGAAATCTCGAGTAACTTATCAGAAGTCGATGCTAAGTGATAAGCGTTAGTGATCTAGTGCGGGTTTTTTTGTTATTGGAAAATGTGTATGAAATTTCAAATCAGTCACTAAAATTCCAAAAATTCCTGTTGATTTTCATGTACTGATTTAGTAATGATTGATTTAGTAACCATGTGTTGTAATTTTATATCACCGGTTTGGTAAAATCGATACACGCATACTAAATTTACTATGCAACTATATTAATTTTTATTTCGTATAGGGAGTTTTGTAAATTTCTCACACTTTTGTGTAGCAAAATCTCTAAAATTTGTCATAAAGTAATATACCCATATAGACAAAATTGCAAATACTTTACTTGGTATTTTTCAATACCAGTAACTTTAGTTTGAGTAACTTTGATCTTACATTTAACGAAACAATGTATATTAAATTAAAAATCGTATACGAAAATTCCGAAAATGCATATTGATTTTCATATACTAATTTAGTAAATGATGATTTAATAATCATGTTTGATAATTTCCAATCATCGGATTATCAAAATTCATATATTTGTATTAAATTTACTATGCAAACATATTTATTCCGATTTCCTATACCAAGTTTTACAAAATTCATACACATTTGTATTGGAAAAACGCGAACATTTTTTACAGTGTGTGCAAATTTGAAGCTCCTGATCTAACAATTTTTCCACATCTGTACTTACGACCAAGGTTGATTAATATTGCATTTGGGCATATAATCGACTATGTAATCGACATAGCGGTTAAGGATGTTATACAGGTTAACAGTTTTGAAAATTTATTCCTGATTTTTTTTTTGTACAGAAAAGTAGTACAATTTTTAAAACATATTAAAAAATGTTTTTACCGACATGGTTGTTGAGATATAAATTAACAAAATTCAGTAATTAATATGGGCAGTATGCGATGGAGCGTGAGGACTGTCGTGTTACGTCCGGGCGGCAGACTCTCCTGAGTTGCCCTATTGGAAGTCGTAACGGCGGTCTCTCTTTCGAGTCAAGGCGTTGGCCCTTTACATCGGGGACGGAGACCTCGCCATGCGCTACCTCAATTTGTATGTTTCTTTGGGATAACTGGAGACTTGGAGACAGAGTCTCGAAGTAGGGAGACCAGCATGCAATGCAAAATAATTCCAATCGCAGAGATATATTCTTTTATACTCACAATTTATTTATTTGTCGAAACGTTGATCAGAAGATACAGACTTTAATTACTCGAAGAGACTAACCACACAGGGTTAATGTCGTAGCTCGGAGCTTTGAGCGCTCCTTCGAAGTGTTACAGCAGATCGTTGCTCGAAGAATAACTGAATTTAGGTAATTGTACGCTGCTTATATACTATTGTCGCCCTAATGATTTTTAGATAAAGTGGTAGGGATAACCGAGAATTAGGGTCCAGATTTATGGTGCGAGATATATGGGAAAATAAGTGTCATAAGTGTTTATATAAATTTGAGATACATTTCGTTAACCGCGGGATTTCGTTTGAAGGGTTCGCGGCGAGTGTATACTCTACAGTTCAACATGTGGTCCGTGAGAAATTCTTACTTGTACTATTGGGAATCTTGCTAGTAGCATGCGACATTTGATGAGGGGCTCGCGTCTGCGTTAACAGCGATCTTTCTTAACGGCAATGTGATACTTATAGTTACGCGAGACGTAACAGTCGTATAATCGGCAAAAGCGTATGTTGGCAGAGAACTTGGAATGATAAATGTGTATTTTTCGTACACATTGAAGTCTTGGCTTCACATAGAAATAAAAAAATCCGTATGTGCCCACATTTTAAGAAAGATATTACGTTAAAAGTAAACATTGTCTCTTTCGCCTCTCTTGTTCATGTATGGGCACGCCGTTCGCACAGTACCTCCGTCTCCCGCCGTGCGCCACCTTGCCTATCCTCCCCGCGGTAACCTGCATAACATCCTTAAGAGCATGTGAAACACCTTCCCCCCGACCATTCCGGTCTCAATCTGTATCAAAAACTGTAATCAAGTTTTTTCATGCATACTGACATTTTGAAGCTTCAAAAAGAGTTTCATCGAATGCGGATATCACTGGAGCATTCGATGAAACTCTTTTTGAAGCTGTAAAATGTTCGTATGCGTGAAAAAAGTTGATTATAGTTTTTATTACCGACTGCGGTATTTCACATGCTCTTAACGCGTTATGGTATTTTATTGAAATTGTACTTCCTTGAACTTAACCCTTATAACTCAAGAACACCTTGACGTACTGAATTGAAAGTAACCACGGGGTAGAGCATATACTATCCGATTATAGTCGTATATTAAATAAAAATCGATAAAGCCATTAAAAATTTATGAGATAATTTTTTTTTTCAAAAATAAAAAACTCATAAACACTCTACATCGTGTAAATTACAAGATTTAAAAATGAAAATGTATCCATAAATGAATTTGCAAGTGGGTAAGTGCTTCACTGAGAAAAAAAAGTAGTTGGAGAAACCAATAAATGGGTTCCAACAACCACTGGAAAGAGTTGATATAACGTCAACTACTCAGTGGGTTATAATAACTACTCGTTGGTTATGATAACTACTCGTTGGTTATAGGAACTCACTATTAATGGCGCCGCATAAAGACTATTGGTGATAATAGCACTGTGATTGGTTACAGGAACCAACTCGTTGGTCTTGCATACTTTTTTTCCATAACCAATCGCGAATACATCAGTTCACAGATCGAATCAATTGTTGCAACTATTTTGCGGTACAGCATACGCTGGAGATGGTTCTCCCAACTACTTTTTTCTTTCAGTGTTGAATATCAAATTACGTGTTTCTATCAATCGTGCTATTATTACTTTCACTACTCAAATAAATATGTGTATTAATTGCCTCAATTGATGCAAAAGGAAACCCAATAGGTACCAATGAAACTTAAGGTAGTTCTTGCGACCCATACTAGTCAAGTGACGGTCTGTTCCGAAAATTCTGTAAATGCTAACATTTTTATATATCTACACATTCAATTAATCACAGTGAGAATAATAACGTATTTGTAGATGCTTCGGAAACTTAAAAAACATAAATTGTATTAACTAAAATATCTCATCAGACTCTCGCTTGAACGTGTAGTGGTATTGTATCATCATGTGGTCAGAGCTAAATTTGGTCATTATAAAGGTAAATTTGTGACACAAAACAAAAAAAAAGTAGATAGAAAATCTAATTTTCATACATAATACTGGAGGTTATGTTGATTTCTATCATCGTCCGCTATATCCGGTTATCCGTAACTTCTGAGTGGCGATGATGTGTTTGACGTTGGAATTACACCCAAATACTTCGATAACGTCCCTTGTGCTTCCTCATAGAGGAAGCTTTGTTTTCATGAAAAAAAATTTTTTCAAGATTTTCATACCAGTATGCTTAGAATTGTCCAAAACGTCGAGAAAAGTAGTTTAGAAAAAATGTCTGTATGTGTGTATGTTACACGATCGAAAAATGAAAACCTTTATAACTCGGGAATGCCTTGAGATATCAAGCTGAAATTTGGACCATAGATAGAAGGATCAAGCCTCATCGTTCATACAGATTTTTGTTAAAATCCACTTCATCGTTAAATTATTACGCGTTTTTTAATTTTTTGCAAAATGTCTGTTTACGCGATAACTCTTTCAATTTTCGAGATATTGGTCTTAAAATTGGTATGAATGTGAGCTTTCATACGCCGGTGGTCGCTATTGAATTTGGTTAAGACCGGTCGAACCGTTAAAATTTTATGATGTTTTGAATTTTTCAAAAAAATTGACATTATCGCTCTATTGTAACTTTTGCAAAACTTAAGATAGCGAGCTCAAATTTTGTATATAAATAAAACAATATTCAGCCACTATATATGTATAATTTAGTGACGGACGGTATGAAATTTTTGATTTTTTGGAATGTTGAATTATTTTTAAAAGTATACATTATTACATTCACTTCCGGAAACGCTCTAATAATCACGAAATAACGGAATAATGTAACAGAAAAAGCGAATCCACAACATGTATATTTATCGAATTAAAACAAGGATTCAAAGTAGAACCTTCCACATTGCTTCCTCATTATTTTTCGCGATTTACAAATCGCTTCCTCTATGAGGAAGCCAAAAATTGAATAACATACTTCCTCATAGAGGTAGCTTTGTAAAACGCGAAAAATAATGAGGAAGCAATGTGGAAGGTTCTACTTTGCATCCTTGTTTTATATTTTATGCGGAATCGTGACACTCTAGGGAATTCATAGCACATTTGATATTGTATAAAAGTTCAGTTTATACATGTTAATTTTCGTTCAGAAGTACGAAATCGGCCAGTTTCCCATAAGAGCTCGTGCATAAGAATTCTTTTTTAAACATTTATTTTCTCGGTAATTTAGTCTATAACCCAGCTTGAAACTTTGCAATCGTATTTCAAAGGGATTCAACTATTATATAAAAAAATGTTGAGTCTTAAAGTTCAGAAAGGTTAATGCGCAAGGACTACCTTAAGTCCTTCGTTGACATTGATGCAGCCATTTGAGTATTCTGCCTGAATGGACAGTACTGAGATCAGAGCTTGAATATCCAATCACGTGGTTCTGCAGGTAATCGCATTATAAGTTGCAGTACTGAAGTAGATAAGTTTATCAATTGCGTTAGACGGTGTTACGGTGTTATCGGCGTAAAAAGAAACTTAACAGGCACGACTGAAACTTAAGAAGGTCATGTCGACGCATGTTAGTCAATTGACTATCTATCGTGAAAATACTGTAAATTGATAAAATTTTACTGGCTTTTCAACAAAATTATTCACACTAAGAATAAATATTTGTATGCAGTTTTTCTGTGTTATTGTGGTATCACCGGATAATTTGCAATTTGAAACATGTGATTTCAGTGATACCACTGTCAATATTTGTGCTATATTGTCACGCATTCCGTTCAATATTTGTTTCCCTGGCTAACAGTGTCAGTCTCGATTAGCCCCTGTTTCACCCAGTTTAACTGACTTTTCAACCGAAGATGTTATTTTTTAAGCGATTTTTACTGGTGAAGAAGTAACCGATTGTAACCGACATTCTTACCGAGTTTAAAAAAAAAAATTTTGTTTGGTGAATTCAACCGATTTTAACTGACAATTTAACCGAACGAAACATTTTTAATCGGTTAAATTGTCGGTTAAAACCGGTGAAACAGTGGGCTAATCGAGACTTATCTTTTCTCGGTTAAAAAGTTATTCTCGGTTCAGTTATTTTCGATTAACATTACGGTGACACAGCTTGCCAGGGTTATATCACACCGATTTTTTCGACACCGTACACAATGGCAAAAAAAACTAAGATCGAGAAATAGACACTACAAATTCAATTTTTATATCTAACTATTTTGAATAAATTACTTGCTGAAGTCATCTTTTAATTGCAAACATGAAGAGTACCGAAATAAACAACAAAATCGGTAATGTGGTCCATCAAAGCGGCTAAATTATCAATGAAAAAAACTTCACCAAAATTCATTACAAAAATTGTAGGAGATAAAATGGCCTATTAGTTTAAATATCAATTTAATTTCCATAACTGATTAAAACAATCTTTCTTTACTACCAACAAGAAATGGTACTTGTTCATTTTAATAATTATAAAACAATTCATAAAACAAATAACGAAATTGATTTAATTGAACAGTGATGGGAGAGTTGCAACCACCAAGAGTGCCAAAATAAATAATAAAAACTGATAATTTGGTCCGTCAAAGCAGCTAAATCATGAACAAAACATACAAAAAATATGCCACGAAAATTCATTACAAAAATTGTAGGAAAAAGAAGTGAAGAAAAATGAAAAGGCCTATTGTTTTTAATCCTCCTTTATATCAATTTAATTTCCATGCATTCTAAAAACCGAGCGTAGGTTGTTTTCTATCTTTTACATTGTGACGACTTTTTAAACACTTTCAAGCGTGTTGCATTTTCATGGTAATGATATGTAAAAGGAACACGCCTGTAAGTAGTAAAAAGTAATCACAATGTAAAAAATAGGAAATAACATTCTTGCAACACGCTTGGGTTTTAGTGTGTGACTGCTTAATACAATCTATCGTACTGCCCTCGAAAAACTACACTTGGAAAAATAATAATTATTAAACGACTCATAAAACAAATAACCAAATTGGTTAATTCAAAAGTGATGGGAGAGTTGCAACCACCAAGAGTGTCAAAATAAATAACAAAACTGGCAATATGGTCCATCAAATTTTCGTAGAAAATGTATCGAATTGTATATTTAAAGCAATAAGTATTTTCCATACTTAAATTAAATAAAAATGTCGAGCAAACTTAAAAGAACATATGTGAAAATATAGTAACTATTAAACAATTTATCAAACAAATTGGTGAGTTGCAAAGTGATGGACGAGTTGCAACGGCGAAGAGTACCAAAATAGACAACAAAATCGGTAGTTCGGTCCATCAAAGTGGCTAAACTACGAAAAGCAACGGAAAAGCTCCTGTCGTTTAGGTAGTGACGTGCGAGAAGTGCTAAACTGGCATTCGTTTGGCAGACCAGTCCAGAGTGAGAGGATGGGGTCGATATGGGTCAGACATGTAATATTTAAATTTTAAAAGCATTCCAAAGTTTTCGTTAATTCGGGGCCGTCTAGTTGCGGGAGAATGCACAACACATTTCGGGGTAAAGCGTCAGAGTGTTGTCTCGAAGTGTTTAAGGGGAGGGAGGGAGGAAAACGCGTGAAAGCTGGCGGTACTCGATGCAAGTAAAGAGAGAGAGAGGTGACAGGGATCGGTAGACAGGGCGCTGCTTTATGGTTGACAGATTGACAGCCGGTCGCGCGAAACCCGAATGAATATTTTAGCTCGTTTCAAGCCTGTCAGGAGAGGCGAGACTCTATGTATAGTTTGCCCTGGCGAACTTTCGACCTGAAATGACCCCGCAAGCTCGCTCTCTTTGTCTCACTTGGATCTCCTGATGCACAAGACGCATCAGACATTATCCATCTGATTCTCGGAGCTTGTGTGGGTTTCGATCGGCTGCTACAGAAACGAATGAGCTTAATTTGGGATGAATGTCTCGGTATGTATGCGAGCATTCGCAGGAGCTTGAAATCGTCGCGTTCGCTCAAGAAATAAATTATTTGCCCTTCTCTCTTCGTTTACTCGATAGGTGACTATTCTGACTATTCTGTGTGGATGGAATGGCTAATTGAGGGTTTGAGTATTCATAAGGAGATATCGACTTCGTCGGCTACTTTTAGATTTTTCTAATTAATGTTTCTCCAAGTGGTGGCAATGATACGAAATTGTGGGTTGTGAATTAATTATTATTTGAAAATGTACTCGGTGTCATTGTGCGCTTGGGTTAATATGATTTAACTTATTATAAACTATCCGATTATGGCTCATCGCACGCTGCGCGCTTGAACAATCTTCCATATAAATTGGATATCGCGAAGTAACGTCCTCTTCAACTTGTTCTTCTATTTTCAATCATCTTTGGACGGGCCTTTAAAAAAAGTTAAGGTTCGGAAAAAAACTATCATATCTGGGTCATATATGATCATATATGAAAAATGTTCAGACGTGAGCTTGTATGGTCATATCAGATAAGATCTGATCATAGCACACTAAACATCGTAGAAAATAACCGTTCCGATTATATGTATGAAATACAATGAGAATTTTTTTTTCAAATTCTCGTTCAAATCAATTTTTAGTTGGTACAACAAATATTTTGGTCTCGGCAAATATATTTTAGTCAACTGAATCAAATAATTACTGAAGAAACTAAACATTTGATTGTCCTAAACGAGAAATTCGTTAGAACAAGGGCAAACGCCGATTTAATTAATTTCTACATTTTTTTTCTCAGTGTATAAAAAGCTAGCTTTATGTATTTCCATAGCTGCAACTGATTGATGATGGAAATAAACAACATATTTTTCAATTAACAAGTTGTTAATAAATATTGACAACAACCCTCACACTGAGATAAAAGCATATCGTTGATTTAACGATTTTATATGATAAAACGAATATAGGAAGACTTGCAATGTTTTATGGTTGAAGCGTTGATAATATCGTTCAATAAACGATACTTGTAAGGTTATTGGAAACAAAAGATGAAATGTTGAAACGTATATGCAACGAAACGGCATGTTTGAAACACTTAGAATAGTTTTTGAAACTATTATTATTTTGATGATTGCTACTATAATTATATTTCCTGTAACCATAAAATAGAGACGTTCCTTCTGTGGGAATTATAGTTTATAGTTAGATTATCGTCGGCCTAACAATATTTTTTTTAATTACCCGATTTTTCTCTCAGTGCATAGAAATAGTGGGATATCTCAAGTATACTTGAGATATCCCTGCTCAAACTTGCGGATAGAAGCGGATTAAAAAAATGCACTTCCATCTACTATGTGTTTTCTGCAACTTTTTTCATGTGTGTTTGCGTATCAATGCGGATTAAAACATGTTTTTCGGATAGAAACGGAAGTGAATTCTTTTTATTCATCTCTATATGCAGCTTCGACCAGGATCATAGAATCCATTTACGTATCCGCAGTCATACGCGTATGCTTAAACATATTTTATCAGCCTCTATCCGTTCTTGTTTCGCTGCTTTGAAAATGTTTTATATGATGTTTTATAAAACAATGGGATATGCGTATACGCAGATGCAATTGTTTTATCAAACAATGGAAACATTTTTATTCCGGAACAATTTTTATGTGTCATAGATAGTTTTAATTCGGCAGCGAAAGGAAAAAAAAAATAATAAAAAAAGCGTATTTTATTGTGGAAAAACTATGGGCATCAAAAATCTGAAACAACTCGTATGTGTTCGGGGAACTCTAAATACTCTGGAAAACAAATTGTGAACCCACTCTACGAACATTGAAAATCCGGGTGGCCCGCTTCATATGGAATTTTTCGAATACGATGGATATATGAGCAATTCCTCATGGAACTTGAAACATGCGAAAAATAAATATTTAAAAAAAAATTCGAGGCACATCCACGGGAATATTTTTGCTAATCCCAGGGTATCATACCTACTTGATCAAATGTGTGCCATCGTGAAAAAATGTGAGCACAGCATGAAAAAAAAATGAAAAATATTGAATTAAAAACTACTAATAAAATTCACTATTTTTCAAATATATCGCTTTTATTTACCTTAAAATTGTTACGTTTATTAGTTACAGTATTACAGTATGTGTAATATTATTTCCTAAATTATATTACATTAAAAATATATTTTTTAGAGGGAGATCCATATCGAGAATATTTTCATCATACTTGTGTATAATAGCGAAATTACTAATATTTTATTGATCAAACCATCTGATGTACGTTGATATTAACGAAGGCAATTTTTTTAACGTTTCACACAATATTATTTAAGCCTTTAAAGTAGTTTTCCAAAGTCGAAACAGATTAGTGGACGGTAAGGACACGGAATTTCGGTAAATAAATTGGTTTTTAAGTGAAAAAAGGGGTTAAAATGCTAGCACCACACTGCAAGTTTGCTCACACAAGAATCTCGTTGTATGGAATCTACTGGGCATCGAGATTATCAGAAATATAGGCTCCACAGAATAGTTTTTGCGTTGGATGGTAAGGGCATAATATTAAATCGTACCCAATTTTGGACGGACTTTGTTAATGGACCATCGCCTTTGAGGTATAAAAATTAACAAGCGAGTGAATTTCGTAATGTCTACTTTCGTTCATATTAGGTGTGACGGAGAAAGTTATTTATTTTACTGTGTCTAGCACTGCGATCGCCCTGAAAAGTGCGGACGGTAAGGACACCAAAACAGCGGTACACACTCTTATCAATTTCTATGACTATACAGAGTCAAACACGCTTAATTTGAGATCACGTATGTTCGACAAAGACCATGACAAAAACAATAATAATTTTTTCAGAATAGTAAAGGAACGTCACAAAAGTTTATTTGATCATTAAACAATAAATATCTGTCTCAGGGACACGGACGGTAAGGACATTTCAATCACTTTTACTAAAATAACTCGTATATTCTCGAAATTTTGGCTTTACCAACTAGGTGCCCCTGTTCCAAGAGATCAACATCTAAATGTTAACACCAAAAACATGTAACAATTTATCGTTGATGTACCGTTAAAGGCAGAGGGACATGCTTTTTCAAGTTCCATGAGGAATTGCTCATATCCCGGATATATATAAACACCAAAAATGTTTTCCCAAAACAAAAATGGTACGCCAAGTTAAAAAAATTGCTTTCAAAAAAATTGCTGACAAACAAAATTCCTTGCAAAAATATTAAACCAAATCCAATATATTAGCCAAGTTAAACTCGCTACAAAAAAAACTTGGTGTGCCAGGGACTAGCTCCCGTACATAGTCCATTAGCCAACATAAACTCGCTACAAAAAAAACTTGGCGTCCCAGCGACTAGCTCCCGTACATAGTCCATTGAAGTAAGTGCGGGAGAAAACAATTCCTAATGATATTTCGTGTTTCGTATTACCGAACCTGCAGAGTGAGCTCAAGTTGCATATCGTACCTTATTCATTACTTTTATCTAATTTATCAGTTTGTATCCCTACTTTCTTTTGACCTCATTTAATCTAATAATATCTTAATATATATAAATCTTTGAAAGATTATTATTCTTCGAACTGTCGGTGCGGTGGGGGTCAAAATAGCGAATGGCTAAAGTAACGAATTTCTGAATTTCAGAATAATGCCCTGGCAAACAGTGTCACCGACTTTTTAACCGGTGTTTTAACCAGTCTCGATTAACCCTCGTTTTCACCCAGTTTAACTGACCTTTTAACCGAAATTGTTATTTTTTAAGCGATTTTTACTGGTGAATTAACCGATTGTAACCGACATTCTTACCGAATTAATAAAACTCAATTTTGCTTGGTGAATTTAACCGATTTTAACTGACAATTAAACCGAACGAAACGTTTTTAATCGGTTAAAACTGCTGAAACAGTGGGCTAATCGAGACTTATCTTTCCTCGGTTAAAATGTCGGTTACCTTCAGTTATTTCCGGTTAACACTACGGTGACACAAATTGCCAGGGTGAACATCTGAATCTAGAATGGCTTTCATTATGAAATTCGCTATTTTGATTGCTTTGAATAGAATGAGGGTCAAAACAGCGAATGATCCCCCCCTCTGCCCAGGCGGTACCCTTAAAAACACGAATAGCGAATTTCAGGATAATAATCATGGCCGCCTTCGGAAGAAATAGAGTAGCAGTAGGGATCGTCGCGTCAGGAGAAAGCCCGTCCAGTCAAGATCAGACAGACAAATCGTAGTGTGAAGGCAACATTAATTTCTTTTTAGCATAGTGTGCGTAAAATTCGTTTTTACACACCCATATGAGTGCGTAAAATGCAACTTTATGAAACAGTGTGCGTAAAATAAAAAAATTATTTTTACTTTTCTTTCATCTATGCTATAATTAATAATTATATTACCAAATAAAGTAATTATAATTATAAACAAAGTTTACTCACAATTAAACACGTTCTGTCTTTTTTGCGAATGCATAATAAATCTATTTCTGTCTTCAGTGGGGTGAGGCTTCGCCCCCCCAACCCCTCACCGGGGCTTCGCCCCTGGACCCCAGCAGGGGCTTCACCCCTGCACCCGACCAGGGCTTCGCCCCTGGACCCCAGCAGGGGCTTCGCCCCCCCAACCCCTCACCGGGGCTTCGCCCCTGGACCCCAGCAGGGGCTTCACCCCTGCACCCGACCAGGGCTTCGCCCCTGGACCCCAGCAGGGGCTTCACCCCTGCACCCGACCAGGGCTTCGCCCCTGGACCCCAGCAGGGGCTTCACCCCTGCACCCGACCAGGGCTTCGCCCCTGGACCCCAGCAGGGGCTTCACCCCTGCACCCGACCAGGGCTTCGCCCCTGGACCCCAGCAGGGGCTTCACCCCTGCACCCCACCGGGGCTTCGCCCCTGGACCCCCGCGTTGTATTCCCCTAAACACAATGCGAATTTTACGCACGTCATGCTAAAAAATGTCGTATGCGACTCGGGCGTACGTTTTACCCACTCGCGTGATCGCGCTCGTGTGTAAAATCGCGTGATGCGATTTTACACGACGATCACTGCTCGTGTGTAAAATCGCATTTTACGCCCTTGTTGCATAATATACTATTTTTAACTTGGCGTCGAGTCGCTACCGCGACTCTTGACTGAATCTAGAATGGTCATCATTATGAAATTCGCTATTTTGATTGCTGTGAATAGAATGAGAGTCAAAATAGCGAATGATCATCCCCCCCCCCGCACGCCTCGCGGCTTCGCCCCTCGGCCCCGCCCACGTGGTACCCTTAAAAACATGAATAGCGAATTTTAGAATAATGAACATCGGAATCTAGAATGGCCATCATTATGAAATTCGCTATTTTAGCCATTCGCTATTTTGATTGTTTTGAATAGAACGAGAGTCAAAATAGCAAATGACCCCCCCCCATCCGCCCTGGCCAAGGGGCGAGCCATTTTTAGAGGGTCATTTTTAGAGGTCCGTTGGCCTCCCGTCCTTACTTCAATGGACTATGTACGGGAGCTAGTCGCTGGGACGCCAAGTTTTTTTTGTAGCGAGTTTATGTTGGCTAATGGACTATGTACGGGAGCTAGTCCCTGGCACACCAAGTTTTTTTTGTAGCGAGTTTAACTTGGCTAATATATTGGATTTGGTTTAATATTTTTGCAAGGAATTTTGTTTGTCAGCAATTTTTTTGAAAGCAATTTTTTTAACTTGGCGTACCATTTTTGTTTTGGGAAAACATTTTTGGTGTTATTTGCTCTCTTTTTGAAAGTCAAAACGTAATTTAAAAAAATAATGAGAACATATGTTTTAGTTATATCTGTGTATTGATTAAAAAGTTCATGTACAATGAACAGTAAATGAAGGTAAGTAGACACTACTAAATGTATCCTGCATGTTTACAAAGAACAGAGGCAGCAATAAGAATTCTACAAGAATTCTTGTCTAACTTTGCAAACTCAAAACATTCAATGAAACCAAAATTTCTATAGACTCGAAATCTCGTCGGAGGTGAGGCATTCCATTATATATATACAGACAGAAAAATTGTCGTGTGACAGCAACATTAATTTCGTTTTTAACTTGGCGTCGAGTCGCTACCACAACTCTTGATGATATCAGACTTAGGATGATACCATCATCCAACATCGACGGATGCAATAGTTGGCACAAGCGAGCTCCAGTTGTAGTACAACCGAGAGGGCATCCTGGGTCAGAGAGAAAAGTGGTTCCGAAAGTAAAGAAAGTGCCACTCCATCTGGTACCATTATCAAACCACCGTCTAAATCGTTGACAATCACGTCCATCCATCTAGAAAAAACATAAACATCTGACTCATCGAAATTTCTTATACTTCATTCCTCCAAAATCTAGTCATTCAGCTAATTTTTTGCACGTATTCAGTAGAACTATTCAGTAGTTCTTTAATTGTAAACTATTGTATAGTTCTAGACGCAACAGTTCCTTCTAATAGTGTACTTTTATCTCAATAGTGTAGTTCAATAGTTTCTCCCAATAGTCTGCCAATTTAACAATGGTTTATAGTTTAAGGGGAGGGAGTCAGGTAAAAAAAATTGATTTTGGAAATTCAATATCATCCAAATCCTATTGCATATAAAAATGCCCAATGCACTATATTGTTGGTGCTCGATGAAAGGATTTTTTACTGTCGTCTGACTTGCATATGCTTTTCAATATTATCTTAAGCAAAGTTCTTAGGTTTTCCATTCTGCGCATGATTCAGATGAAACTACTAGGCAGATTGGAATGGTTGACATCTCATTTTCTTCTTCATGAAAAGATACACCGGCTAAATGGAGCAAACTGTTTTTTTTTTCATTCTGAAAGCAAAGTTAATCACTGATTTAGAAAATAGCATAACATTTATTTATTAATAATTGTGTCACTGAAAAAATATCACCTTTTAATAACATTTGCTTTATTTAGCCGGTGTATCTTTTCATGAAGAAGAAAATGAGATGTCAACCATTCCAATCTGCCTAGTAGTTTGATCTGAATTAGAGTTGTGAAATTTTTAATGTGAAAATAATGCATTATTTTTTACGAAAAAAATGGAGTATGGAATTCGGATCCACTATCCATTACTTTATTAATGAGTAATGGAATTCGGATCCATTACCCATCACTTTATTAATGAGTAATGGAACACACATCCATTACCCATTACTTTATTAATGAGTAAGCTACCTCTATGAGGAAGTATGTTATTCCATTTTTAGCTTCCTCATAGAGGAAGCTTTGTAAAACGCGAAAAATAATGAGGAAGCAATGTGCAAGGTTCTACATCGCATCCTTGTTTTAATTAGATAAATATACATGTTGTCGATTCGTTTTTCTATTTCGTTATTATTAGAGCGTTGCCGAAAGTGAATGTGATAATGTATATTTTTAAAAATAATTCAACATTCCATAAAATCAAAAATTTCATACCGTTCGTCACTAAATTATACATATATAATGGCTGAATATTGTTTCATTTTTATTCAAAATTTGAGCTCGCTATCTGAAGTTTTGCAAAAGTTACAATAGAGCGATAATGTCAATTTGTTGAAAAATTCAAAACATCATAAAATTTTAATGGTTCAACCGATCTTAACCAAATTCAATAGCGATCACCGGCGTATGAAAGCTCACATTCATACCAATTTTAAGATCAAAATCTCGAAAATTGAAAGAGTTATCGAGTAAACAGACATTTTTCAAAAAATTAAAAAACGCGTAATAATTTAACGATGAAGTGGACTTTAACAAACATCTGTATGAACGATGAGGCTTGATCCCTCTATCTATTGTCCAAATTTCAGCTTGATATCTCAATGCATTCCCGAGTTATAAAGGTTTACATTTTTCGATCGTGTAACATACACACACACACAGACAATACATACAGACATTTTTTTCTAAATCACTTTTCTCGACGTTTTGGCCCATTCTCAGTGTACTGACATGAAAATCTCGAAAAAAAAATTTCATGAAAAAGCTTCTTCTATGAGGAAGCAAAAAGTAATGGGTGATGGACCTCTGCTCCATTACTCACTAATAAAGTAATGGGTGATGGACCTCTGCTCCGTTGCTCATTAATAAAGTAATGAGTAGTGGATTCGAGTTCCATTATCAATTTTTTTCATAAAAAATTATGCATTATTTTCACATTAAAAATTTCACAACTCTGCTTTCAACTAACTTCTAGCTTTTGACTGACTACTAACTTTTCACCAACTGATGACTACCTACTAACTAACTTTTAACTTTTAAAAGTCAGAAGTTAGTAAAAAGTTAAAAGTAACTGAGAAGTTAGTCAAAAGTTGGAAATTAGTATAAAGTTAGAAGTTAGTTGAAAGTTAGTCAAATGTTAGAAATTAATAAAAAGTTAGAAGTTAGTCAACAGTTTGTCAAAAGAAGTTAGTAGTTAGACAAAAGTTAGTCAAAGGTCAAAAGTTAGAAGTTAGTTGAAAGTTAGTCAAATGTTAGAAATTAGTCAAAAGTTAGAAGTTAGTCAAAAGTTAGAAGTTAGTAAAATGTTAGAAATTAGTCAAATGTTAGAAATTAGTCAAATGTTAGAAATTAGTCAAAAGTTAGAAGTTTGTCAAAAGTTAGAAATTAGTCAAAAGTTAGAAGTTAGTTGAAAGTTAGTCAAATGTTAGAAATTAGTCAAAAGTTAGAAATTAGTCAAAAGTTAGAAGTTAGTCAAAAGTTAGAAGTTAGTCAAAAGTTAGAAGTTAGTCAAAAGTTAGAAGTTAGTCAAAAGTTAGAAGTTAGTCAAAGGTTAGAAGTTAGTCAAGTTAGTCAAAAGTTAGTCAAATGTTCGAAATTAGTCAAAGGTTCGAAATTAGTCAAAGGTTCGAAATTAGTCAAAGGTTTGAAATTAGTCAAAGGTTAGAAGTTAGTCAAAAGTTAGTGAAATGTTCGAAATTAGTCAAAGGTTAGAAGTTAGTTAAAAGTTAGTCAAAAGTTAGAAGTTAGTCAAAAGTTAGTCAAAAGCTAGAAGTTAGTTAAAAGTTAGTCAAAAGTTAGAAGTTTGTTAAAAGTTAGTCAAAAGTTAGAAGTTAGTCAAAAGTTAGAAGTTAGTCAAGTTAGTCAAAAGTTAGTCAAATGTTCGAAATTAGTCAAAGGTTTGAAATTAGTCAAAGGTTAGAAGTTAGTCAAAAGTTAGTGAAATGTTCGAAATTAGTCAAAAGTTAGAAGTTAGTTGAAAGATAGTCAAATGTTAGAAATTAGTCAAAAGTTAGAAGTTAGTCAAAAGTTAGAAGTTAGTCAAAAGTTAGAAGTTAGTCAAAAGTTAGAAGTTAGTCAAAAGTTAGAAGTTAGTCAAAAGTTAGAAGTTAGTCAAAAGTTAGAAGTTAGTCAAGTTAGTCAAAAGTTAGTCAAATGTTCGAAATTAGTCAAAGGTTCGAAATTAGTCAAAGGTTCGAAATTAGTCAAAGGTTTGAAATTAGTCAAAGGTTAGAAGTTAGTCAAAAGTTAGTGAAATGTTCGAAATTAGTCAAAGGTTAGAAGTTAGTTAAAAGTTAGTCAAAAGTTAGAAATTAGTCAAAAGTTAGTCAAAAGCTAGAAGTTAGTTAAAAGTTAGTCAAAAGTTAGAAGTTTGTTAAAAGTTAGTCAAAAGTTAGAAGTTAGTCAAAAGTTAGAAGTTAGTCAAGTTAGTCAAAAGTTAGTCAAATGTTCGAAATTAGTCAAAGGTTTGAAATTAGTCAAAGGTTAGAAGTTAGTCAAAAGTTAGTGAAATGTTCGAAATTAGTCAAAAGTTAGAAGTTAGTTGAAAGATAGTCAAATGTTAGAAATTAGTCAAAAGTTAGAAGTTAGTTGAAAGATAGTCAAATGTTAGAAATTAGTCAAAAGTTAGAAGTTAGTCAAAAGTTAGAAATTAGTCAAGAGTTAGAAGTTAGTCAAAAGTTAGAAGTTAGTCAAAAGTTAGAAGTTAGTCAAAAGTTAGAAGTTGGTCAAGTTAGTCAAAAGTTAGTCAAATGTTCGAAATTAGTCAAAGGTTCGAAATTAGTCAAAGGTTCGAAATTAGTCAAAGGTTCGAAATTAGTCAAAGGTTAGAAGTTAGTCAAAAGTTAGTCAAATGTTTGAAATTAGTCAAAGGTTAGAAGTTAGTCAAAAGTTAGTCAAAAGTTAGAAGTTAGTCAAAAGTTAATCAAAAGCTAGAAGTTAGTTCAAAGTTAGTCAAAAGTTAGAAGTTAGTTAAAAGTTAGTCAAAAGTTAGAAATGCAACATGTCGCAAATGACTATTGCTAAGATTTTCAGGTATCCGGATAGTTCGTCTCTGAGAAATCGCCCGTCTATCGCGACCTGTTTTAACCGCAGACTTCTAATGATATTATATTTATTCATTTATTTTTCAATTTTTCGAACGATTTTGCTATTCATCTACTTATTTATTAACTTTTTGAACGATTTTCCGATTTATTTATTTATATATTTATTTATTAAGCAAAAAAAAGCACTGATTTAAAGTATTAAGCACTGATTTAAAATATTACGCACTGATTTAAATTTAAATTATTAAACACTGATAAAGTATAAAAATACGCGAATTATAAATGTACACTTCGCGTCGAGTCGCTACCGCGACTCTTGATGATGTCGGCTGTGCAACACGCGCTGACTGACTGAACCGCTGCCGACTGTGTGACGTCACACACTGGTTGCTCGCGAGCCGCCACTCGCGCCTGCGCGCGGCGCTTCTATATAATGTGTGTACGTGAATACGTGAATCGAGATTGTGTGAGTGCGTTAAAAATGAAAAACTTTGAAAAGACCAGATATCAGCGGTAAATGAACCGATTTTCTTGTGACTGGTCTCATTCGAAAGAAAAAAAAAAATAGAAAATATTGATCATGATACATTTTTCGTTCGCGACATGTGGTCAGAGATAATACGTCGGCAAATATAGGTTGGGACATTTAAAGTTGTGTGAGTGCGGCCGTACGGGAGGAACATAAAGTCGCTCGGCGAGAATTACTAAGATGCCAGATATCAGCATTAAAGAAACAGATTTCCTTGCCGCAGGTCTCATTTGAAAGAGAAAAAAAAATAAAAAATATTGAACCTGACACATCTTCCGTTCTCGATGTGTGGTCAAATATAATTCGAGTTATAATTTGAAAACGGCCGGTGAGTGGCCGCCTTCCGAATAAATAGAGTAGCAGTAGCGACCGTCGCGCCAGGAGTAACAGCCCGTCCAGTCAGACAGACAAATCGTAGTGTGAAGGCAACATTAATTTCTTTTTTAACTTGGCGTCGAGTCGCTACCGCGACTCTTGATAATAGGGTGTGTCGATTTTTTTTTTTTTTTTTTTTTTCACATTGTATGGTCTCAAACCATTGTTTGTGCCTTTAAACAACTCGTCTGAAAATTTGAGCGCGATAAAAAAATTTTTAGAGGTGGCTCAAACGATGTATCGATTTCTCATTTAATTAACACGTAAATGAATACGGCTCTTAATAAATTCATGTCCCCAAATTACGGATACGATATATTGGAGTTTGTATATTTTTTTTCGTCATCTTCATATCATTCGGAAGTGAAAAAGTGCTTACACATTTTTCGTTTAGATCAATAGTTTTCAAGTCATGATTTTTTTAAGGCGCGAGATATTCATTTCGCCTAAATTCGAGAAATTCGGGCAAGAATTGCAATCACTTCCCGATGTTAAAAAAATTTGAAAAAATTCATACTTATTATAACCACTCAAAAGACTAATTTCGCATAATAATAATTTCAAAATGTTATTAACAAATTGTTAAAACGAAAATTGTTCATCAAAATATGCGGTGACTCAACTTTTTTTTGTATGAAAAAGATTCGTTCATTTTTCGGAATACATATGAATTTTTTCAGATTTTTATCTTTATTTTGATTTTTCTTGTTATTTACATGGAAAAATGTGCAAAAATAAAAATAAAGACAAAAATCTGAAAAAATTCATTCGTATTCCGAAAAATGAACGAATTATTTTCATAAAAAAAAAGCTGAGTTACCGGATATTTCGATGAACAATTTTCTTTTTAACAATTTGTTAATAATATTTTGAAATTATTATTTTGCGAAATTAGTCTTTTTAATGCCATACCAAAATATTATTAACAAATTGTTAAAAAGAAAATTGTTCATCGAAATATGCGGTAACTCAGCTTTTTTTTTATGAAAATAATTCGTTCATTTTTCGGAATACGTATGAATTTTTTCAGATTTTTGTCTTTATTTTTAGTTTTGCACATTTTTCCATGTAAATAACAAGAAAAATCAAAATAAAGATAAAGATCTGAAAAAATTCATATGTATTCCGAAAAATGAACGAATCTTTTTCATACAAAAAAAAGTTGAGTCACCGCATATTTTGATGAACAATTTTCGTTTTAACAATTTGTTAATAACATTTTGAAATTATTATTATGCGAAATTAGTCTTTTGAGTCCCTATAATGAGTATGAATTTTTTCAAATTTTTTTAACATCGGGAAGTGTTTGCAATTCTTGCCCGAATTTCTCGAATTTAGGCGAAATGAATATCTCGTCGCGCCTTAAAAAAATCATGGCTTGAAAACTATTGATCTAAACGAAAAATTTGTAAGCACTTTTTCACTTCCGTATGATATGAAGATGACGAAAAAAAAAAATACAAACTCCAATATATCGTATCCGTAATTTGGGGACATGAATTTATTAAGAGCCGTATTCGTTTACGTGTTAATTAAATGAGAAATCGATACATCGTTTGAGCCACCTCTAAAAAATTTTTTATCGCGCTCAAATTTTCAGACGAGTTGTTTAAAGGCACAAACAATGGTTTGAGACCATGCAATATGAAAAAAAAAAAAAAAAAATTCGACACACCCTAATATATAAGTAAATGAAAATATACAATAGATATATAATAACTACATAATGCATCAAAAAGTTCCGCTTCTTGTATATATAATCAGATATACTTAATTTTTATATGGGAACATTTAAGTACCGATTGATAGTTAAACAGTATAATTGGCTAAATTGTGATAAGTATATGATTGTTATGTGTTGCTTTAGCCGTTTATGAAGGATATGTGGTATAAGGTGCTTCGGCGAATGACGGCTTATGACTTTTTTCCTTTTTTGTGGTTTAACGTTTCGCCCTGATCAGGGCCTCTTCAGAAACCATTTATTGTTTATATTCGATGAGTTTGTGACCTCATACTTTGTTTATGTCTCACATTTGTATATTTGCTGTTTGACAAAATAGATCTTTTCCTAAAGTGCTTTGTGATTGGTGACCGGGCTCCCCGGTCTTATAGGTTAAGCTTGTCTGTGTTGTATGTTCTTAAAAGTTTAACACTATGGCTTCTTTTTCCACATTACACTTGTATTTATTTTTAACTTTTGAGACCGGAGAGTCCGGTCACCATGATCACCATGATGATCATGATCAGGGCGAAACGTTAAACCACAAAAAAGGAAAAAAAGTCATAAGCCGTCATTCGCCGAAGCACCTTATACCACATGTGATAAGTATAGCTTTTCCATGTACTTGACGAATTTTATATAAATTTCTACAGTAACTTAGGTAACCATTTTTTGGCAAGGTAAAAAACATCTGTTTACGCGAAATTGAATACCTTGGATACTATACGGTCTAAAATGTTCTTCGACGCACGGAATTGAAGCTAATCATCCAAGCTATCAAATGCTAACCAATTAATATGGATTCGTATATGGTTACCCTTACAGAATAAAATGATTGGAGTCACCAATATATTATTGTGACCAAACAGTTACTATGACTTAA
Organism: Ephialtes manifestator; assembly: GCA_963970395.1. Taxonomy (NCBI): domain Eukaryota; kingdom Metazoa; phylum Arthropoda; class Insecta; order Hymenoptera; family Ichneumonidae; genus Ephialtes; species Ephialtes manifestator. The sequence goes on from OZ019980.1 coordinate 6,869,997, forward strand.
CAACAAAAAAACCAATTACTTATATCCTATATACATTACATTCCCTACAATATTTTAAAACCAATCCAGCTCTTTTCTCCAGTGTCTATTACTTCAATTTATTCATCAATTATAAAAATATTACACTTTTTACTGCAAAATCTAAAACAACTACAGAAAATACGATTACAAATGATAAAAACTCTATAAGATTGCTTCTAATAGCCTTTTTTTAGCAATGGCTCCGCGATTTTTTTTTCCTTTCGTATCTGTAAATCATAAGCGAGCTCAAATACTTTTCGTTTTTAAGCTATAAAATATGAGGCTTTAGATTAAGTTCTGTCAATAAAATAATAGAAGCATCCAGAAAACAAAAGTTTGTAATATTTATAAATGCCACGAATTTATTCGTTATATTTTAATTATAAATTCTCATATATTCCCATTCCGGGAATTGCTATAAAAGCAAATAAACCCTGCCCACTAATACTTATTTCTGTTTTGTACGGGGACAACATTGTAGAATCTACTCACTTTGCAATGCTGTTCCATTTTGTAGTAAATACAAAAAGCCTTACCGATCTACATCTCTTCACCGGGTGCTGACCGTTGGAGAGAGCGATTGAAGCCGTGTCCACTCACGTCGACAATCCTTCATCCTCTCTGAGAACACAGGGATAACAGGTTTGTGAAATAAAACTACGTATAGTGACGTTGCTTTACGAGAGAGCCGGAGGCTCCTCTTTTATAACTCGAAAGATGAACGATGACTGACGGTGAGATTGTGGCCGGTTTCTCGCAGAGTTAGTGACCTCCTGTGCGTTCAGTCCACCTGTAAATTATTATTAAGTCATTTATCAGTAGAATTATTTCTCAGAATTTATTCAACGGTGAACAATTATCTACTATTTAGTTCTGGATCCCTGAGAAAGCGGAGCGGCTCTTCCTCTCCGTTCGGGCCGGCTCGCTGCATTATCGTGACGATCGATTTGTAGACGCGTTTGTGTAGTGCAAAGAAGGTGGCGCTGACTAGGAAGTCGTCGAGTTGGGAATTTGCCTCGAGGAATCGACGCCGCAAGAGCAAAACTACTGTCAACCACACGTGCTTCCTTCTAAAAATATATTTTTGCATATTTAACAGAAAAATAAGACACCGGTGAGATACCTAACTGATTAAGTTAGTTATTTGCAAGCTTGTTATGAATCTTTTTTATTTCTTTACATGTTTTTCACTGTTTTGAGCGATTTTCTGCCGCGGAATTTTTTTGTTTACTCTTCAGGTTATTCCCTGCATTTTTTTGCTTTATATTGTTGCTATTGTTTTTGGAGCACTAATTCAGATTTAGCACACACGTTTAACAAGTTATTGTCTCAGAATATGTTTTTGCATTATTAGTAACCAAGTGGAAAATTTATAAGGTAGAAAAATTGAATAACTAATTATTTGGAAGCTTTTGGTATTTCTTAAATGAATTGTTGTTCCTTTTAGAAATTTGTGGTGTCTTAGGATTATTTTGAGATATAATTGTTTTATACCACTCAGATGTCTTCCTGAACTTTTACTACTGTTTATTATCTTTGCCAATATTGCAAATGTTTTTATATTTATAGTAACATAGTAGAAGAATTATGAGGAAACCAATTAATTAATTAATAATTTAAAAGTTTATAAGAATTTTTTTGTGTTTTTACTCCATTTACTTGGTTTTCACTATGTTTAGCAAAATCTTGATTACTAGTTAATTTGTTTTTATTTTAGGCTATGCCCCTCAGTTCTAATAATAATAATAATAATATATATTTGCAATTCCCCCCCCCCCCCCTTTTTTTTTTTTACATGTGTTTTGTGTGTGTGTGTGGGCTGTGTGTGTGTGTGTATGTGAACTGGGGTTTGCGAGGCCATTGACCGAGGTCTTTCAGCCTCCTCATTTCTATATTTGTTTGATACTATTTCAAATATTTCTGGTGTAATAATTTAGCTTCAATTGATTTTTTGTCTTTGAAGAATGCATAATGAGTTCCCAAAAGGGAAATGCTGCTCGTTGCCGGCCTCAGAAATACCAGAATACTCATGCATTCAAGAATGACATGCACGACAAGTCTCACAAGACTAAAATGATTAACAATATAACAATTGTTAATGTTTGTGAGAGATGCAAAAAGATCATTGAATGGAAGATCAAATACAAGAAGTACAAGCCTCTTAAGGCTCCTGCAAAGTGCACTAAGTGTGAGCAGAAAGTTATTAAACATGCTTATCACATAATGTGTGGACGCTGTGCTCTGGAGCATGAGTGCTGCCCAAAGTGTGGGGAAAGGGGAGATATTGTTAAAGAAGAACCCAAAGAGGAAGGCCCAAAGCTGGACAGAGAACTCAGACTCATGCTGAAAAAGCTGCCTGAGAGAAAGAGGAGAACCTTCATGCGATACATGAACAGAAAAAGTTTGTATTTTTTTTTTCATAATTTTTAATATAAAAAAATAACTGTAAATAAGTCTGGTGGACAAATTTGGAATAAAAGATAACTGAAATACTAGTTCTGAAGAAATAATTATTCTTGATATGTTATTATTTTGTCTTCTACACTGCTTGTTTTGAAAATAACTATTCCAGATTGTGATGGTTTTATCAATATGATAATTCGTCAATCATGCAAATAATTCACTTCTAAGAAGAATGATTTTTAATACACCAGAGCAATAAAAATTCACAGTTCATTTTCTCTAATTCTAGAAAATCCATCAACGATTTATTGATGGTATCACAATTTTATTTTGTATAAATTAATTTTGGTTTTTAAAAAACATTTTTTCATGGTTAGTAGTAATTCCAATAATTCAAATGGTTATCAATTTGATTGGTATACCATTTGGATCGGCATATTGAATTAGAAAGAAACAGTTATTACATTTTTATTTAAATATTTTCGTTGTTTGTTTCTTTTAAGTATAATTATTTAATATTTATAACTTACAGCTGCAGAGAAAGAAAAATCTGCAACAGCCGAGAGTTCCACAAAGGCCGAAGCAGACGCGGAGAACGATTCCGAAAGCGAGGCAGATGCTCAGGAAAAGGATGAGCCTTTGACTAGAGAGGATTTGCTGGAAAAACTAAAAGCTTTAATGATTTCCTGCAAGAAGGATGACGACGATGACGACTTTGGCAGCGATATTGACGACCTGGACGACGAAAATGGCGATGACGATGATGACGATTGAGTTGTGTAAAATATACGAGTTAATAAACCTAAGCATGTAAATAATCCTCGTCTACTTTCTACGCTCTGAACAGTGATCATAGTTGTCAGATTTTTTTAACCCTTTACTCATAGTTTTCTTGGCGTTGAGGTTTTCGTAGTTTTCTGCGTTTTTTATAGAATTTTTATCGAATTTTGTGGTATAAATTGGCAATTGCGATGGAAGACAAGGAAAATCGACCGAAGCTGAGCTGCATGACAAAAGGACCTGGCCCAGCGTATAAATTGCCAACGCTTATTGGTTATGAAGGCCACGATCCTTCCCGTTACAGAAATCCTGCTTACACGCTTCGGCAACGACCTGGTGGAAAACAGTACCACACTCCGGGTCCTGGACCATTATACAACATCGAAAAACTCACAAAATATGGACCGGATAATCCACCTGCTTACACGTTGGCTGGCCGAGAAAAATTTAAAAGTTCACGATCAATTACATTTCTAATTCCTATATAGGGTGTATCCAGATATATTGGGCATTTTTTATCCAAGCTAAATTCGTGGGTGCGTTTCTTTTTTAAACGAAAAACCAATCAGTAGTAAAAGTAAAGCTCTGAAAAACATCGTTTTGGAAATGGCGCCTCTGCTTCCTCACAGATGAAGCTTTGTTACCCTGCTCAAACTTCCGGATAGAAGCGGATAAAAAAAATTCACTTCCGTCTACTATGTGTTTTCCGTAACTTTTTTCATCTGTGTTTGCGTATCAATGCGGATTAAAACATGTTTTTTCGGACAGAAACGGAAGTGAATTGTTTTTATTCGTCTCTATCTGCAGCTTCGACCAGGATCATAGGATCCATTTACGTATCCGCAGTCATACGCGTATGGTTAAACATATTTTATCTGTTTCGACCCGTTCTTGTTTCCCTGCTTTGAAAATGTTTTATATGCTGTTCTATACGCAGATGCCATTTCGATTTAAATTGGCTTGTTTATGCCTCTTCCAGTTCAAATCGTATTACGTATTTTTTTTAAATGTTCATTTTGTATACGTTACTATACGTAGTGCTCGAAATAAGCGCAGACTATGGGTCAGTTGCGGATAGACGGATAAAAAAATGCACTTCCGGCTACTATGTGTTTTCTGTAACTTTCTTCATCCGTGTTTCCGTATTAATGCCGAATACAGCTTTCGTGTTCCACGAATATTTCAGTTTCTATCCGAAAAACATATTTTCATCCGTATTAATACGCAAACACGCATGAAAAAAGTTCCAGAAAACACATAGTAGACGAAAGTACATTTTTTTATCCGTCTCTATCTGCAGCTTCGACCATGATCATAGGATCCTTTTACGTATCCGCAGTCATACGCGTATGCTTAATGGTACATTACGTTACAAGGGAGGGAAGTGCAACTTTTCACCAAGAGTGAAGTTTGATGCCCGAGTGAAGCGAGGGCAGAAATTCACACGAGGTGATGCATCATTACGTGCGGATTAGGACGTATTGAAACAGGAATTGGCTTTTCTCGACTGATCAAAGTTTTTGTCGGAAATAAGCGGATAGATATTGTATTCGATATATGTTTCATGCAGATTACAACGTATTCAAAATCGTATAGGCTTGCCTTGAAGAATAGCTATTTGTGCCGGAAATTAACGGATATATATTTTATCATCACGTGCGGAATAGGACGTATTAAAACTCGAATTGGCTTCTCTCAACGGATCAAAGTTTTTTTTTGGAAATAAAGGGATAGATATTGTATCATCACGTGCGGATTCGGACGTATTCAAATTGATATTGACTTTTCTCGCGGGATCAAAGATTTTGTCGGAAGTAAACGGATAGATATTGTTTCCAAGGCAGCGACCCAAAGCGGATAAGAAAACTACATATTTCTATGCGGTTCAAAACTGATAGACAATGAATCGGATTTGTCGTCGTTATTCGTAAAAGATAATAAAGAATCAAGTCTTCTTATAGAGAACATATAAAACCGAACTTATTTTCGATACGGACTTATCCGGATAATGTCGGATACTCCAGTGCGTCGTATTAGATCGGAAACAGTTTTGACAAGCAATATTGACTACCGGATTGAATTTGCACAAAACGTATTAAAACGTATAAAATATTGTTACGTCTCCATAGGTTTCTATCCGGAAGTTTCAGCAGAGTGGCATGACATTTTTTTCGAGATTTTCATGCCAAAACGTTTAAAGTGGTCTGAAACGTCGAGAAAAGTGGTTTAGAAAAATTGTCCGGATGTATGTATGTATGGGTGTGTGTGTGTGCGTGCGATGAAAGGCCAAAAATTCATATAACTGTAACTTATAAGACCGAATCAGCTAAAATTTAAACAACATGTACAATACTGGCTAATTCATTTGGTATAAATTTTACAAAAATTGCTTAATGCATTTCATTTTTATAAGAATTTTGAAATTTTCAAAAAGTACGTAAATGCTCTAGCTCAAACGAATTTTTAGCTATCGGGCTCAAACTTCGTATTAAAATTGAACAAAGTGATACGTCCTTTGGTATTGAATTTGGGCCATGTCGGTAAAGCGGCTCGGTTTTTATGAGATTTTGAATTTTTCGAAAAATTTTCCATTTGCTCTAATTCAGGTAAAAGTTCAACTAATCGACTGAAATTTACACACAGGAAAAATAACATTCAGCCCTGCTACGTACCAAATTTGGTGATGGTCGGTAAAGCGGCTCGGTTTTTATGAGATTTTGAATTTTTCGAAAAATTTTCCATTTGCTCTAATTCAGGTAAAAGTTCAACTAATCGACTGAAATTTACACACAGGAAAAATAACATTCAGCCCTGCTACGTACCAAATTTGGTGATGGTCGGTAAAGCGGTTCGGATTTTACGTGATATTGAATTTTTTTAAATTTATTTGTATTTTGTGACAACGTCAGAAATCATCAACTTCGTAAATAACTTTCATCTTTCGCAAAGCTTCCTTTATGAGGAAGTTAAAAATAAAATAAAGAAAAATCCTCATAGAGGCGGCTTTGTAAAAAGCGAAAAAGAATGAGGAGGAAATGTGCAAAGTTCTACTTTGCATCCTTTTTTAAAATTGTTCTTGACGACTGAATTTTTTCTAAGCTTCAGTTTTGTTAATTTAGTTAAAACAAAGATGCTAAGTAGAACCTTCCACATTACTTCTTCATTATTTTGCAGTTTTTACAAAGCTTTCGGGGGTTTTTTTGCAAATCAAAGATTTTGAATTTCTATGAGAAAGCCGAAATCGATGAACATACTTCTTTATAGAGGTATCTATGCAAATAGTGAAAATTAATAATGAAGCAATGTGCAGGTTTCTACTTTGTTTTCCTTTACTGTTTCGTTTTCAAACGCACCCCCAAATATTGCGGGGCTAAAAAGCGACGCAATTTTTTAGGAACTCCCCATAGATTTATTTTGTTATAATGTTTCGCATCATTCTCCTCTATTAATCAATTAGTGCTCGGAGCTGGACCTGGACCAGGTGCATATAATCCTGAAAGTTGCCCACCGATGAATCACAGCCTAAGGCCTCCAGCGTATACGATAAAGTCAAGATCTCAGCATAAACTTTCAGGCGATGGTCCAGGACCTAATGTTTATTTTCTGCCCACCTGCTTAGGACCCAAAGTGCCAGACAAAACTGCGCAAGGTGCATTCACAATGTACGAGAAAGAAATTTATACAAATAAGAATACCTTGAAACTACAATCTTATGATCTTTTAAGAAAAAAAACTCGTAAGAAAACCAAGCAATCAAAAAACGATACAAGAAAATATTTTTATTAGTGATGCTATTGTTTAGAAACCATATGGTGGACCAAAATGCTGCAAGAGGAAATAAACCATTTCCTTTTACTTATAAAGACTTTTTTTAGATCGAACCAGTGAACGGATTTCACGGTTTTTTGCAGGTTTAATTTCTTTCTGAGAGGACGTTTTTGGGTTATAGATCAGAACATAGGATGCAATAAGAACCGGAAAAAAAATTAATTGTGGTTCATTATTGAGTCATTTTTGAATAAATGACTTGTCTACACATTTAAATTAATTTTATCATGCCGGCCACAAGTGAAAATCCCGATACTCGTACAAGTATTTTGTCCTAAAGAAAATGTCCTAACGATTTCGTAGACTAAAAACTGTAAACCGATTGGATCTAGAAGTTGCTAAAATTAAACAATCATATGAGGAGGTCCTAAACCTATAACGCCTAATCCTACATGTGTAATTTCCTACAGAATACCGGCACGAATGTAAAATCCTACATGTGCAATTTCCTACATTTGTAATATCCTAGATCAAATTAATTTGCTCTAAATGAGCATATTGTAAAATCCTACACGCGAAGTATTCTACAGGCGTAAAATCCTACATGCGTAATATTCTACATGAATAAATCATACAGCGAACGAATTTGGCTCCGATGTAAAATCCTTCACGCGCAATATTTTACAAAAGTAAAATCCTATACGCGTAATGTTCTACAGGAGTAAAATCCTACATTCGTAATATTCTACATGAATAAATCATATGGCGAACGAATTTACCTCCGGTGTAAAATCCTACACGCGTAATATTCTACAGGAGTAAAATCCTGCATTCCCAATATTCTACATGAATAAATCATATAGCGAATGAATTTCCCTCCGATGTAAAATCCAGCACGCGCAATATTCAACAAAAGTAAAATCCTACACGTGAAATATCATACAAAAGTAAAATCCTACACGCGTAAAATTCTAAAGGAGTAAAATTCTACATTCGTAATATTCTACATGAATAAATCATATAGCGAACGAATTTCCCTCCGATGTAAAATCCTACACGCGTAATATTCTGCAAAAGTAAAATCCTACAACGCGTTATATTGTAGGATTTTATATCGGAGCCAAATTCGTTCGCTGCAAGATTTATTCATGTAGAATATTACGCATGTAGGATTTTACGCCTGTAGAATATTTCGCGTGTAGGATTTTACAATATGCTCATTTACAGGAAATTAATTCGATGTAGGATATTACAAATGTAGGAAATTGCACATGTAGGATTTTATATTCGTGCCGGTTTTCTGTAGGAAATTGCACATGTAGGATTTTACATTCGTGCCGGTTTTCTGTAGGATATTGCACATGTAGGATTAGGCGTTGTAGGTTTAGGACCTCCTTCAATCATATATCTCCCCTAGCGGATCCGAGCAACCGTCATTTTGTGGTTGCTTTACGGTCACATACAAGTAACCGTCATTATGAGGTTCATTTCCAGTTGTTTTACCGTAAAACAACTGTAATGTAACCGACAAAGCGACCGTTATTTTGGAACAAAAAAGAACCCGATTGCAACTGCAAAGCGACCAATGTTTTAACCAAAAACAAACTTTAAAGTAACGCAGAAGTAACCGACAGTTTGTTAAAAGTTGTTTTTCGGTTATTTGAAAGATCTTCATATAACCGAATAGTAACCCGAAACGGAACATTGAGTTCATTACGGGTCACTTTACGGTTCACTTTACGGTTACCCGCCGGTCACTAGGTTCCTTCTCGGTTATTCTGGAGTGATTTTTTGTTCCATAACGACCGGTCACTCTTCGGTTATTTTGCGGTTCTTCAGATCCGCTAGGGTCTTCTCGCAGCGTTTTGATGAGCTATTGAAAGTTGCAGAATTACAGTAGGTATTTGACGTGCATTTGATGCGGTTCAAATGCAGATATTTTTTATAGTATCATCAACTAACATCAGCACATATCAACACTAGGAAGAAAATACCTTTTCCTGCCTCTTTTGAGACAATTCGACTCTCTTGAAACTTGGAATATAAAATTCATTATTTTTTTCTTACAGTTACTCGCATTTTCCGTTACCAAAAATTTCTTTACGCTTTACGTTTAAGAAATGCAATTTTCGTTCGATATTCGATAATTTAACTAACTTTCTGTCAAACATAGAATCAGTCGTCATGGATTAACAGACCGCACGACAGGTCCCGGGCCAGCAGCGTATGCGGATAGGAACTACGATGTCGTGAAGAAGAGATATCCAGCATACACACTAAAATCAAGACAGAAACTCTTTGGTGTGCCTATAGGTCCAGGGCCAGTTTACTATCCTAAATTTAACGCCAGGAAAAATCCTCCAATGTACTCATTCGGTATTCGACATAGCGAATGTGCACAACCTGCAGTCACAGATCTCGACGAGGAATGATTTATCGCTTCAACATATTATTGTAGCTCGTCCAATAAATAAAAGTGTTGTCCTAAAAAAAGTGAACGTTCCAATTAATTTTTTAAGCCACGAAGTTGGCTTCTAGATAAACGAGCAAGCCATGCAGCAGTGACACAAAAACTATTTAGTTCTCCAATTTTTTCGTACAACATATTTCAAAATTACCAAGTATTGAAAAATGCCACCAAAAAAGAAACAGGGCACGAAGAATGAGAGCTCGAAGAAACAAGCAGCCTTTCAAAAATCTGTGGGTCTCTGCAACGTTAGAGGTCTGAATATCATGACGTTATGTTTATGACAATTCCTATTGAAATATCAATAATATATCTCGGTTAAAGGTCCTGGACCGAAGTACAAACTGAAGCCCTTAGTTGGTTACGACGATCATTGCGCCTCGAGGCTTAGGAATCCTGCATATTCTATAGCGGCACGGCAAACTGGAGGTGCATGCACCGTTGGGCCTGGACCAATCTATTACGTGGAATTGCCGAAAGGTCAAGGGTTTACCATCGGGCAAGCTTTAAGAGGCGGAAGTGAGCTTATAATACATTTTTATTTTCTCCTGATATATGTATTTTTTTATTTATTCAGTTCCCCAATAAAAATAATTCTCTGATAATTGCTCTGGTAAGATATAACAGGCCTTATTCAAAGATTTTCATAGATTTTCCGACATTTTTAGAAAGCATAATTTATCTAAGAATTTTATCATTTTTTCGAAAATATTTTCTAAAAGTCTGAAAAAACTTTTTACGAAAATTATTAGTTAATTTTTTAAATATCTGACCCTCATTAAAAGTTTATTTGGAAAGCTTATTTGGAAAAACCGGAGAAAATTTTAGTTTTTCAGAAAATGCCTACTAAATATAGAAATGATAAACCAAGAAAATCAACGAGGTTTACAGATTTTTATAGAAGCCTGCTGGAAACATCAGGGATTTTAATTAAAATTCGGAAAGTTGTGGTCGGCGTGGCACTCCGAAAATTCCAGATAAAAACAGTGAAACTCTCTAAAATTATAAAAACCATATTTGGCAAAGATGGAATTCAGCAAAGTTGTTTATAAAAAGGTTTAAATTATCAAGTTAAACGAATAGAAAAAATTTGCGATTTTCTTCATACATCTTAAGAGTACTCGGCTGAGAAAATAAGATATTTTAGAAAAAATCGGAGTGTGCCGAATCAGTGAAAACGTTTACTTTCTCTGGAAAATATGAAAAGACGTAGAAAATCAGAAAAATGTTTAGGTTTTTCTAGAGAAAAATTTCAATGATTTCAGAGATTTTCAGAACAATTACAGAGATTTTCAGAAAAATATTTTCACCACGGTTTATTCTGCTCAACATCTATTTACCTTTTTTTGTTGGATCTTGTTAATCTTCCCTATCGTTTGAATTGTTAAATTCCAGTACGTGACTGTGGGCCTGGACCTTATCTGCTTCCTGACCCTCAACGGACTCCAGCTTTCTCAATAAAATGGAGAACGGAGCAAAGATGTGGTGGAACTAACGCCGGACCTTACAATCTGCCTAGTGGACTAAATGGACCAGCGTTTACCATGTAAAATTCATATTCTATTATTGGTCATTAATTCAAGATGAAATATGGATTATCAATTAACTAATTAATTAAATCACCGATATTCGGAATGCATAACACAATCTAATTACTAGGAATATGATAATGAGGCAATTATTCATATTAAGAATATATAAATTGTAGTTAAAAGTAGTAAAAGATGAATGGCCGGATATCAGTCTTTATTTTATGATTCCGTAATTCCTTTTACTCTATTATTATACAAGAGAATGAATTACTTAATCATCGAATTGGGATTAAACTACAAAAATACCTATGTTCTCTTATTACAACTATCATTGATATCATAATCGTACGAAAAGGAATGCAGTGTATTTTTTAATTGTTTATATTAATAATATAATAATAATTATTCATATTAATAACATGAAAATTATTGATGAACGTAGTAGCAGATAAATAGCCGATTATCATTGTTTACTTTGCGATTTAGTAATGTCGATTTTATTACATGGATTATGCAGAAAAACGAATTAATTAATCATTGAATTGGGATTAAACTATAAAAATACGTATATTCTCTTATTATAAGTATCTTTGATATGATAATTGCACGAAAAATAATGAAGTTTAATTTTTAATTCTTTTTCAGAGGCCAGCGACCAACGGGTGAACGTTGCCTGGGCGGTCCTGGACCTGGGCCGCCATACAGCATTGATATAGTAAAACCGAAACCACCAGCGTATAGTATTGGCTTCCGGCAAACTGATACCGGTAAATGTGCAGGTCCTGGACCCTACACTCCCTACGAAGCCCCTAAAGTGCCCGCGTATAGCTTCGGAGTGAAACACGGACCCTGTGCACCGCCCTTAATAACCGAATGCGACGAAGTCTGTTAATTAATTTGTAACTGATACTGATAAATGATAAATTAATAAAAGTTCTGCCCGATCCAAAAACACGTGACAATCACTGAGACAGTTTGACTGTCAACACGAGATGTCAAATCTTTGTCAAATTCAGAGCAGTAAACGATAAGACGCGAGGTTTTCGGCGAGATATGTCAAATTCTATACGCGTTTATCCCGTTGATAAATTCATCAACGCCAAATCTCACGAACTTTTACTTCAAAGATAGGAAGTGCAATTATGGAGAATTTAAGCGATATGTATTATCTATTTCGGTTTATTATCAGTCGAATTTTCGTATATCTACGAGTAAGTGTGTTGGTGTGATTTTAATGAAATACGATGAATTGTGAAGTATTGAAGCGTAGAAATTAAGAAATTGAATCAATTGAATTAGGACGTAATTCTGCACGAGTTCTTTTGGTTTGCCGAAGAAATCGACGACATCGATCCTTCAGTGCCCAAAACCCGAACTCATCCCTTCACAAGAAGAGCCATTGCGGACTTTGTTGCTTTCTTCACGATCTGTGCCTTTTTTGGAAGCTTCGTCGTTCTCTCGGCAGACTGCACGAAGGAAGAGGAGAAATATAATCCACCGCCGAGACCTACAACACCTGATAGCGAAGGGTTATAACTTATTTCGATTTTTTATTATTGAGGGCATTATAATATATATTTTCAGCCCTCTGTCCAGAAAAGTACACTTTTGTCATGTTGTCAGTTTCGATAACGGCAGTATCTCGATTTCCTACTGAAAAATTTAGTTGAACACTACATTTAATATTTGGGAGGAATAAAAACGTTTTCCCTCAAATGTTAAATGAAACTTTTCAGTACAACGCTGGTTTTTGCAAACGTCAGCTTACAAAAAGTGCACTTTTCTTGATGGAGAACTGAAAAAACTTTTTTTTAGCTCCTGCAATTGTAGTACTTCCCTCTGGCTCGTACTATAAACCCCCATTCGCTAAAAATAGCATATTATGCTATAAGGAAGGGAAGTTGGTGATTTTTTCCGAGGGTGAAATTTATAGAAATTCCTCGAGGTGAAACTCGCTCTCCCTCTCGTATAGGATACGATATAATAAGTTATCCTTCGATTTCGCTAAAGAAGAACCACTTTCGTTCTTGAAATACGGAAAAAAGGCTTGGTTAAATATGCACCTGCACTCTCCTTAAAGGGAGGTGAAACATGTATCACGTGACATATGAGTTTAAGAGAGATAGCTGAAAATTTCCAAACGCCGCCATTCAAAGTACATTGTTATTTTTAAAAACAGCACTATGTCACCGGACGGAGAATCAAATTGCGGTTCCGGTGACATATTCCTTTTTCTCAAAATGTCTACGGTGTCTCCACACTTTTGTTTACAGTTTTGGTTACCGACTGAGTAGGTTTCGCCTCGCCTTAAGGGGATGCTGGGTAGATTTTTTATCGACTTTGGTCGGTAAGTTTCTCGATTATGACACAGATGGCGCCGACGTAGTCTGTTTACTTTTGGCAAAAGATACTGAATCTCCCAAAATTCAATATGGCCGCAGATACGATACGTAAAATCAGACCGGACGTCAATTCTGTAATGATTGCTGAATATTCCAAAACCATCACAATGTCAACTATACAAGCCAAATCCATATATAGTGTATACTACGTTCGCGTTGCAAAGGCTCGGAGCTTTTTCAAAAGTAAACAGACTACGTCGGCGCCACCTGTGTCCTAATGGGGAAACTTCATTCACGCTCTTCTCGATCTACTCTGATCGCGGACAAACTGCGTAAGCATACTTTACAAACTACGTGCGCTTCTTTTAGGCTATCGCCAATCCAATAGTCTTAAAAAATGCGAAGAACCTCATAGAATCGGCGTCTACGCTCTTCTTTTGAATGTGATGTTTAGAAATATTTATATAGGACGAAATAGGTGGTGTTGACAGTTTGAGCGGCCATATTGGTTATCGGTAGGTTTACAAAATTACGATTTTCTTTATTTTTCAAGTGTTTTCATCGAAAATTCGAACGGACGCCGATGCGCCTATGTTGATATTATAATCCTGTGCAATTTTAAACATATTTGTAATATATTAACAACGTAGTTTGTAAATTGCGAAACCGAGCTTTTTACCGACCAAAGTCGGTGAAAAAATCGTCTTCAGCATCCCCTTAAGGCTCTCAAGTCACGTTACCTTTTTTTGTAGGAACCCGAAAGTGCGAGAGATACATAGCTAAAGAATCCTAACCCATTTTTGTGGGTATCAGATTTTATGAAAAATATCAGCGTTGTCAGACGGCACACCTTGCGACGAAAATCGAAAACGACAAAAAACAATCGAAGTAACGACCGGTCGTTAAATGCAAAGAAAAAACTTTGCAAATTGCTTCCTCATTATTGTTGGATTTTTACAAATCTACCTCTATGAGGAAGTGTTAATCTATGTTAATCTATTTTGGCTTCCTCATAGAGGAAGCTTTGTAAAAATTCAACAATAATGAGGAAGCAATTGGCAAAGTTCTACTTTGCAGCCTTGTCTAAAAAATATTTAAATGGCATTATTTTTTAACCCCTTGATAGATTCTCGCCAGATTCGTACTGATGTTTACCCACACTTTACTTGCGTACCAAATTTGAGCCTGATATCTTAAAAACTGCAAAAGTTAGAGCACGAAGAAAAATTTTAATTTTTCTTTAAATGCCATAAATTGTGAACTCTTTAACGGATTGGCACCAAATTCAATGTCATACCTTGTTTAACGACAGTTTACTCGTGGTTCAAATTTGAGCCCGATATCTTAAAAATTGCGACGGCTATTTAGTTGTAGACCATTTCAAGTATTCTGACATGAAAATCCCCAAAAAAGTTTTTTTCACGAAAACAAAGTTTCCTCTATGAGGAAGCAAAAATGGTTTATACTGTTAAAAATGGACGTGAATTTAATATACCAAACGATATGAGATTTACGAAACGAGTATATGACTTCCATATTAATATACTTTTATAGTAAATTTAAGAATAGTATAAGAATTCTCCGATAGTGGTATTTGAAAATTACAGTACGTGAGTATTACAATCTTCATTTTAATATACAAATATTCTATTTGTCAATGACGAATGCATCTGCAAATTAATATACGGTACATGCATCCGAGCTTTATACATGGTATATTAATATTTTTTAAAAAATTTTACAGTGTAGCGTAGCAGTAACCCCCAGTCAAGATCAGGGGTGAGACTCCGAGTTTTTCATTACTGTGTCTGTGGGAATTCGAGATTGCGCAGCCAACTTCAAATGCGATGACCGTGCGTGAGCGAAATATAACCTTCTTCATAATATTATAATAGTATATTATGATACGAGTGCGATCAAACTTTTTCTGACGAGTGTTGCAATCACATGAGTTCAGAAAAAGTTTCTCGCACGAGTTTCGTATACAAGTTTATGCCACTAGTGCGAGAAGTGCGATTTCTCGCACGCGAAGCGAAGCGAAACGTGTGAGAAGTACGCATTTTTCGCACGGAGTGGCATAAAAGGTTGTAAAATAAAATAAATTTTGCAGTGATAGTGTAAAACGTAAAAATAAACTGAAAATGGAGAAAGACGCGGTGAAAAATAGATTATTATTATATTTCATAACCTTTTATAATATCATGAATAAGGTTATGTTTCTTGAACTGATTTGAATTCTCGACACAACAGCGTCAGTTTCACTCTTGCGCCCGTTCCGTTGTCAACGAACATAGCAGTGAAAAACTCGGAGTCCCACCCCAGACAGAACGGTCGTGTGAAGGCAACATTAATTTTCTTTTTTAATTTGTCGTCGAGTGACTACCGCAACGCTTGATATTTAAAACTGTTCTGCAGGTATTCACGTTATCGAGAAAAATGGAAAGGGTTTCCATGCAGCCAAGAAGGTTGAAATGCTGTCCGATGCAGAAAGTGCGTACATATAGGGCTACTCTTAAAAAGACCCACTGGTACTCGTGGTCACATTGCTCATGTCGCAGAATGCCGGATCGGCGACAACGATATACCCTTAAACGCGTTGAATCGGACACATTTCATTGCTGGTTTGAAACTCGTTTTTTTTAAGATGGAATAAAAGTCAGGGAAGTGTAGTTAACGTTTGGTGATAACCATTTATTCTATTAAATATTCTTGTCGCCGCCCGCAAGCGCACGTTTTGTTGGTTCCAACGATTTTTTTAATCAATGCGGAGTTTCAGTTAGCAAAAGGCACCCAGCAATTTTACAATAATTCGATTCATGACTTGAAGGGCCAAATAAAACGAGGTAACTAATCTTTATTCTCATCTCGACCCGTCCAAGAAAATTAGTCTTGCTTGAGGACCAGCCGCGACTTGATTGCTGGACAACTGGAGATCGCGGGCAAGGGTGGAGATCAAAATAGCGAATGGCTAAAATAGCGAATTTCAAAATAAGGAACGTCTAAATATAGAATGGCCATCATTATGAAATTCGCTATTTTAGCCACTCGTAATTTTGACCATTCGCTATTTTGATTGCATTTTAATAAGATGGGCGGTCAAAATAGCGAATGATCAAAATAGCGAATTTCATAATGATCGACATTCTAGATTCAGACGTTCCTTATTTTGAAATTTGCTATTTTAACCATTCGCTATTTTGGTCATTCATTATTTTGACCCCCACCCTTTTTAATTACAATTGCGCGACCTTAAACAACAATAGATAAGTGAGGTATTAAATTTTTTAATTTAAGAAATGATTTATCAACGCGTTCACGGCATAAGTTTTTTATAGAACCAGAAATGTTTTCTCAAAACAAAAATGGTACGCCAAGTGAAAAAAGGCATACAAAAAATTGCTCACAAACAAAATCCCTTGTAAAAATATTAAGCAAAATCCAATATATTAGCCAAGTAAAACCCGACTAGAAATCTGGTAGGGCAGCCCTGCCGTCACATTTGGGCCTGATCTGGCATGGATAAGTTTGACCTGATAAGGTGTACCTTATTAGAACCGGATTTGGCATTGGAAAGGTTGCCCTGATAAGGTGCACCTTATTAGGACCGGACCTGGCATAGGGAAGGTTGACCTGATAAGGTATTCCCTATTCAGGTCCGGATCTGGCATAGATAAGGTAGACCTGATAAGATGTACCTTAATAGGACCGGATCTGGCAAAGGGAAGGTTGACCTGATAAGGTGTATCTTATTCAGGGCCAGATCGGGAAATATTAAGGTAGACTTAATAAGGTGTATCTTATTCAGGGCCAGATCGGGAAAAATTAAGGTAGACCTGACAAGGTATTCCATATGCAAGTTCAGACCTGGCATAGATAAGGTAGACCTGAACGAAATATTGGCGGAATTAAGAATATCATTTATAAAATCAAAATGTCGCATTCAATATGTTTTTAATTTTAAACCCGTCATTTTGAATTTACAAATTTTAAGTTCAAATTCCTAATTAGTTACGTCAAAAACTGAACTATTATTTAAATAAATAGTAAATTGAACTATCATGGAAATACTGTACGAGATATCCACATAGTCGGTTTGGTCTAGTGGTTAGCGTGCTCGGTTAGGTAGTTAGGTAAATAGGTAGGTCCCGTAGGTCTTAGGTTCAAATCCCGCGTGCATCACTTCCCGAATGATGTTACGAAAAACCGTATCTGAAGACGACTTGTTTTTTTTTTTTTTTTGTAATATTAATAGAATATTATTGTTCATATTGCGGCATAATGCGCGGAAATTAATAATTAATTTTTAAATTTAATATAAAGATAAGTATATGTATTTATATATCTATGATTATATTTATCAGGCCCTTAAATGGTTATTTTTATCAGGTCCTTATGTGGTAAACTTGAGCTGGCCCTGATGTGCCAAAGCGTTACATTTCCAATCAGGGCCGTATAAGGTAGCCAGACAGGGGCCTTGGATTTAGAATCCGGTTACCAGGTCCGGCCCTGATATTCCCCATAACTGAATTGCTAGTCGGGAACTCGCTACAAACAAACTTGGCGTGTCAGTGACTAGCTCCCGTAGATAGTTCATTGAAGTAAGTGCGAAAGAAACAAACAAGTTTGAGAAAACATTCTTGGTTGTAGGGTGGGGGTCAAATTTCATACCGTTCGTCACTAAATTTTACATATATAATGGCTGAATATTGTTTCAATCATATACAAAATTTGACCTCGTTATCTCAAGTTTTGCAAAAGTTACAATAGAGCGATAATGTCAATTTTTAAAAAAATTCAACATTCCATAAAATTCAATACCAAACAACCTTGAGTGCACCTGCTTTTATAACCAACTATTTAGCAAAATATACTAAATTTTACGAAAGTTAGAGCGCGCATCTCCTTTTTTAAAAAAATTCAAAACGGCATAAAATCGAAATTTTCGCACACATTTTGTCGACAACTACTACAGTTGCAGAGGGTCTGCTGCTACACATGTGTGTCAAATTTGAGCTCGATATACAAAACGGTTCTTGAGTTATCGGTGTTCGAATTTTCGGAGTTGTACACACACACACACATACATACATACATACATACATACGAACATTTTTTCTGGATCACTTTTCTGGACGTTTTGGACAATTCTAAGTATCCTGACATAAAAATCTCGAAATTTTTTTTTTCATGAAAACAGAGCAAAATCATTAAAAAGAGCCAAATGACCAAGAAAACGACCATTGAAATTATTATTTGCAACCAATCAACTAACAAAAGATAATTTTAATAGTCCTTTGTTGGTCATTTGGCTATGTTCAACGGTTTTTTTTTGTATTTTACAATTGGTCGTTTTTCGGTCGTTTGGCCGGTCATTGGACCTGCTAGATATTCGCGCAGGAAGCCTCACAAACCGGATAGCTCACCAATAAAAAATGTAATCGAGAAAAACGTACCAACATTCACGGTGTGTGGCGGAATTCAGCCTCCCGTTGAGGGGGATCAACCCATTTTAACCAGAGCATTCTTTTTACCAATAAATTTTACCCTTTTTGCTTCCTCATAGAAGAAGCTTTGTTTGCATGAAAAATTTTTTTTTTTCGAGATTTTCATGTCAACACGTTTAAAATGGTCTGAAACGTCGAGAAAAGTGGTCCGAATGTATGTGTGTGTGTGTGTGTGTGTGGTTGTCTGTGTGTGTGATGAAAGGCCAAAAATTCATATAACTGTAACTTATAAGGTATTTGACCGAATCAGCTAAAATTAAAACATGTACAATCCTGGCTGATCTTCAACTGGCATAAATTTTACAAACATCGCTTAACGCATTACATTTTTATAAGAATTTTGTATTTTGAAAAAGTACGTAAATGTTCTAGCTCGAACGAATTTTTAGCTATCGGTCTTAAACTGCGTATTAAAATTAAACAAAGTGATACGACCTTTGGTATTGAATTTGGGCCAAATCGCCAAAGCGGTTCGGTTTTTATGAAATTTTTAATTTTTCGAAAACTTTTCGTGTTGCTCTAATTCAGGTAGAATTTCAACTTATCGACTGAAATTTTCTACATAGGAAAAATAACATTCAGCCCTGCTACCTACCAAATTTGGTGATAATCGGTAAAGCGGTTCGGATTTTACGTGATTTTGAATTTCGACAAAATTTATTGGTACCGCTCTGGATTTCGTAAAAATAAAATAAAGAAACTTCCTCATATAGGCTTTGTAAAAAGCGAAAAAGAATGAGGAAGCAAAGTGCAAGGTTCTACTTTGCATCCTTTTTTTTCTAAAGTCAGTAGAGCTTCCAGAGAGTTTAATTAAATCCTTCTTTTTTGAAGGTTAATAATTATGAAGGATAATAATTTATCAATTTTTGTTTTCTCAATAATTAAAGGTTCGAAAAAAGAATAAAACCTTCCTGTTCGTCGTACAGACGAAGAATCGTAAAAAAAGTGTATAGCAGTCCGATTTCTTGCTAAAAATTAATAGAACCGAAAATGTTGGATCGATCGTAGAACCTCAGATTTTTTTCAGCCAGTTTTCATTTTTGAAGACTAGAAAACCAGTTGCCAATTAGACAATTTAGTTCTATAGAGTATATGGAGGTATATTATTACTATTACTCATTAATTTAATTTTTTAATTAAAAAGCGAGCCTCTCGAGTTGCTGGAAGATGATGACGACTGCACAATATTATCCCCCCCGCCCGAAAACACAAGATTAAATGCATGGGGCGATGCAATGATGTCCGAACCCGACCTCGATTCTTTCACAACGCGGAAACTCGATCCTCAAAATCATAGCAGAGTTCAGTGTTCACCTGAAATTCGTCGATCGAGTTCCTCAATCTTTGAGCTTCGGCCCAGTCACTCGCAGCACTCGCAGAGCACTCAAACGAACGAAAAAATTTTCCAACGAGCTACAAAAAAACGTGATTGGCTGATAAGGAAAACGCGAAGTGGTCACGTATATGGAAAATATCCCATCTAAATCTGTAAAGTCCTGTAAAAAAAATCAGCAACTCTTAGAAAGGCTGAAGAATAATCGACTCGAACTGAATCAATTATCACAATTCTGAGCTGTCGATCACTGACCTGTCCAACAGAATCCTCTTTGAGACAGTATATTACTCCATGCACGGGTTATATTGGCTTCCACTTCGAGGTCAGCGACCGGAAGACCGCGATAAATGATAATTTCTTACGTCGCGATTTATCCAACGCTGAAAAGTCAACTAATCGCATATGTGAATTTCTTCCTCTTCTTCTTATCTGTGCACCAACGAATACTCGATATGTTGTTCCAACTTCTTTTTTATCTCTGTCAAAACACAGATTCTTCACCGTAACTTTTGGAATATTTTTTTTCTACGTTCCCATCGTATTAATGATCGATTTGTATGTAAATATATTTTTATCCAATGTATTTGATGACAAGAAAAAACAATATATTTTATTGTAAGTTATCTAGTATTTTTTGTGTGTCTTGAAAATTAATTTCTATTCATTTATATGCTTTCGGATGATTAAAAAATAGAATAGGTAATAAATAAAAGAGAAGGAGAGCTGGCTAGATGAATTTCTAAAACGCGGCGAAATTCTTCCATTTGCTAATACTTTTAAGACCTCGAATGTACCGGTCGTATGTTCTATCAAATGCTGGGTTTTTAGCTCTCTTCTATCCTTTTTTGTTGGTCCGAGATAAAAAGCGAAACTCTTGTCCACTCCCAAATGGATTTTTGCCCAGTCCTCGATAAATCCTGCGCGCAGTTCTATCAGATGACTGCTTTGACCATAATCGTAAACTCCATCCACGTGTTCGACGAAACTTTCCAAAGCTTTTTTGCATATTCCGTACTAAAATGTATTTAAAATTTTTTTTTTTTTAATTTAGTTTATGTCTATAACACAAAAACATTCTATTAAGGTAAGCCACTACTTTATGAAAAATCAACAAAAATATTCTTAATGCAAAATAAAATTTTGTCCCTCACTCTCTAGTAAAATCTGAAATAATTTACGCGTATACTTCTCATGAAAAATGGATTCTGGATATTGATTAAGAGATCCCTGAACGCAAAAAAAACAATTTATTTTCTGTTTAGGTACTTTCACATCAATGTCGAACCAAATTGCGTATTTACTTATTCCATAAACAAAATTGTGAAAACGTATAAAAATTTTATCGAAACTAAAAACATCCATATACCTCGATTCGTTGAAAGATGCCATTAAATATGAGGAATAATAAGTAATGAGAAGCCACTGGATGGATTTTGTATGAATTTTTTTTTCGTTATTAATATGACGTTTATAAACTTATTTTTAATACGAAAGAATACTTACAAAAATCATTATATCCAATTATTGGCTAGATGAATAAAATAATTTAATAAGTATAAAAGTGATGCAATTATAGTTCGTTTCGGCACAAATTTAATTTGATCACCAAAGCTATCGTTTTCCGAGAAATGGCGGTAAATTATTTTCAATTACTATCGAGAATATAGGAGAACAATTTTTCTTTTTGTGTTCCTGTAATGTTTTTTTGCATGAGTTTTCAAGAATTAGTGGCATGTTCATCTTACTATGCTTTGGACATTACGAGGACTCTGCAAAGTGTCTGAGAAAGGATAAACCAACGATTGTCTCCCTTCCTTAAGAACTACGAACGTATCCAGGATGTCACCAAACGCTTCCAAGGTATCTCGCAAGCCTTGTGTCTCAGGGACCGAGAATGGTTCTTCTCCAGGAAAATTAGAATCGCAAACCGACGCATTACCTGTCAGATAAAATAATGATTATTACGAAAACATAGAGAAAAGTGGTTGACAAAAATGTTCATATATGTGTGTGTGTGCGTGTCTTGAAAATTTCAATCACCTATAACTCAAGAAATGATCGACTGATTGCGCTGGAATTTGGCACACGTGTGAAGCCTGTCTATACTTATTGCACTTTCTTAGAAAATGTATGCAGAAGTTTAGAATTCGAGCTTTTTGAATTTGAAAAAGAACGTGGTCGCTCTAACTTTCGTAAAGTTGACGATCTTTTGCTAAATAACTCTCTATGAGTGCAGGCACGTTTAATGTTGATTGGTATTGAATTTGACAGAAATCAAAAAGACGGTTTGGATTTTATAGTATTTTGAAATTTTCGAAAAATAATGAGGAAGGAATATGCAATGTTCGATTTTGCATCCTTATTTAAAATAAAATACTAACACGAAAGCCATTGGTATTCGAAGCCAAAGTCCAAATCTATTCCAAAGCACTTGTCGTTATGTACTTTTTGATTTCCCTGAATATTCTTCTTCCAGTTTCGCCACTGCGGGTAAAAAAAGTAACCGAGGAAATCTTCAAAATGTAAATTGTAAGATAAATTTTCGATCATTACTTCGGAGCTAACGCGACTGAATTGGTAGCCATCGGGATTTAGAATAGGAACGATCCACCAGACCAAATCTTCATTAATGTCGTCATTTTCATTAAGTATTAATCGTTCAGCTGCGAAAATGGCAGACTGAATAGCGTACCAATCCCTTCCATGAATTCCTGAAAGGAGATATAATTATTCGTAATTATCTACCGCAGCACTGATATGAGATTCTGATTTAATAAACTAATTTACCTGCCACCACGACAATTATTGGATTCTCCTCATGAGCTCCCACGGGCTTAGCTGAGATACGAATGGAGAGAATTTCGTTACCAGAATTTGTGTGAACAATGTTCCAGCTTGAGTTAAATTGTTGAAGAGGAAAAACGACTGCTCTGCCTTCACTCAGCTTTTCCAGAACTGTGAGATACTCGTAGATCTACAGAATATACTATTAATTTTCGTTTTTACTTTAGCGTCGAGTCGCTACCGCGACTCTTGATATATAGATCAATTTTATTAAATCTTTGGGAATAGAGGCACAATTTCAGAGTTACTTTTATTACTGTACATATATAATGTAATGAACCATTTTTTAAATCGGATATTAAATGTTTGTTTTTGTGCACAATTGCAAAATGCCAAAATAGGCAGATTTAAAAAATATATATTTTTGCTTCATACAAATCAATTTATTTTTCAACGATTTCTTATACCGAGCTATATTTCCAAATATAGTAAGTGATTTAATGCTCATATTATTTTTTACATCATACTTAATTTTTAGTAAATGGTTGTGTAAGGTTTGGCTTTGCAACCATTTTGAAAACTAAAAAATATCTATTTTCCAGCTGTTTGAGAAGTGTGAAAGTTTTAGTATCGCATTAATTATATACATAAATTGCACGGTGGTTTTTCTTGAAAAGTTTTTGATTACGATATTTTGAATTTTGTCTGCACCTGGTGCTTTAAGCGACGTAAGATGATTAATTTGGCTAGCTACTTCTTTAGGTGATTTTAAGAATTTACTCCAGTCGTTTGAGGGTAGTTCATTTTTGTGTGTCATAAAGTTATGGACTGTTTCGATTATTGAGTTTTGCTCTGGAGTATTGTTTGTCAAATTTATTTTATAGACAGATTCAAAACTTTCTGCAAGCATGTCTGCCTTTTCTTTATCCGTAATTGCTATATTATTATTTTTTGTAAGTGCTGGAATGGTTTCATAGGTGTTTTTAAGGTTTTTTGCTAGCTTCCACAAGGGCCCGTCCTTAATATTGAGTTTGCTGAGTTTCTTGGTCCATAGAGAATTATAATGCTCTTTTATATTATTTTGAACTAGTTCTGACAGAACTTTAAGAATTATTTTGTCCGTCGCAAGTCCTGAGTGTTGCCAAACCCTACGCGCTTTATTCCGCTGTTTAATTAAAAGAGTAATTTCTTGTCGCAGAGGCCAGTTATCGCAGCAGACTTTAATCGTTTTTATGGATTTGTGTATGCTTTTGCTAATAGCTGCCGAAAAGTCTATGACTTCCTTTTCGAGAATATCAATGCTATCTATT
This sequence comes from Ephialtes manifestator, assembly GCA_963970395.1. NCBI lineage: Eukaryota > Metazoa > Arthropoda > Insecta > Hymenoptera > Ichneumonidae > Ephialtes > Ephialtes manifestator. The sequence continues at coordinate 6,894,244 of OZ019980.1, forward strand.
TTGTTGTTAATACGAATACTTGCATCTAATTGTGCTCTAAATTTTTTCCAGGCTGCATTTTTATAGTCTAGTACGTGACGTTCTATTTTATTAAATCTTAGGTTGCCTAGCGAAAAGAAAATTGGGTTGTGGTCAGAGTTCAGTTCACTCGGAGATTCGAGCTTTGATATATTTCTTACGTTTTTGTAAATAAGAATATCTATTGTGGTGGGCGTCATAATATTGGTTGGATAGTGCGTTGGGGTGTCAGTGTGTATGACTATGCAGTTGTTGGCTTCTGAATAGTCTCTTATGGTAATGCCATTTCTGTTGTTGATATGACAGTTCCAATCAGAATGGCGTGCAGTGAGGTCACCCACGAGTAAAATTTTGTTGGATATATTGAATAAGATGTCTAGATCTTGTTTTTAATAACATTTGTGGGTCTGTTGTAAGCAGCAATAATTACTGTATTGTTTGCAAGTTCTATGCATAAATGTTCAATTGTTATACCTTGATTTGAATTTTTAATTCTATGACTGATATCGTTTCTTATAATGATAGCCACGCCACCGCCGGCATTGTCTCTGTCTTTACGTATAGTTTCTAATTTTAATCTTTACATTAGTTTTCAGTCTTGTTTCATTTACTAAAAGAATACCTATATCTTTGGTTTTTAGGAAATCTATTACCTCAGCTACTTTTGACCTTAGTCCATTAGCATTCCAGCTTACAATATTTATTTTGCCCATTGTTTTCTAGCTTTGAACAGAATGTACAGAAAACTTGGAATTTTTCAAATCCTGAAGTGCAGTGCTTCATTTGGGCATCAAGAGAGGATACTAGTATTAACATTTTTGGAATATCAATGAGATTACCTAGTGTTTTGAGCTCCTTAACAAGAGACATAAAATCATTAATACTGTTTCGATCATTGCTGGGAGTTTTCTTGTCTCTGATAGACTGCCTAACTATTCCATCCAAACTCGTTCTTGTAACATAATATACATCAATAATATATAAGTCGCTTCATGTACTTATGAGTAACAACAGTAAATTGAGCAGTTTTTTAGCATCTTACTTACTAAATTATTTATATTAATTAACTCTGTAAGAATGCTTCACGTATACATTCCTTACCGACAGTTTTATTTTATCCGTATTTGAGTACTTCACGATATGAGAAAAATCTAATAAATAATCAAGCATATCAAGATATTAATAAGAGCATTGATTTTGGATAATGAGAGGTCTAAGAATTTATTAAAAAATCAGTTTAAAAAAAATTATAAAATATTATAAATCCGTTAGTGTACCATACATCCCGATAACGTATCTATCGTATTTAACCAATAGAAAACAAAAACTAAAGGAAACTAATAACAACGATTGAATTTGTATAAATTGATACAAGTCCGAATAGATAGAGATGATAACATACGGTTAAATCCCATTCAAATTCTATCGATCTCTATCAATCACTATAATATATTTTTACCAGGGTAGATAACAGAAAGGTCATCCTTAATAATCTCCCCTTAATAACGTATAAACGCATTTACTTTCTCGAGGCTTTGAAAAGGCTTGAAACCGTGATTTGAGGATTTCTTATTTTCCGAAGGTTGATTAGATGCGCGATCGCTGACATAATTGTATATTTCGGAATAATTCAACCTCTGCGTGTATCTTCGGTCAAATATGCTATCATACGCTGTGGTTATCATTTTCGGAAACTCCTCATCCTCATGTCGATCTTTTGGAGTCTCTTCATCCAATGGAAACTCTGATGATACAGTTGTCACTTTTTCAGTTTCTTCTGCGTCAGCTATTGTACGATCAACCGCAAAATTCAGTCCAAGAGGATCGAATATCCATTGTGGGGTATAGAAAATTGCACTTTGGAATCTAGTGAGCTCATCATCGTTTCTAGAATATGCATTTTCAGCTTCTACATTCAAACTAATAATTCCAAAAAATAGATCGACTAATTGAAGCAGCAGTCCATATTTCCATCGCTTCATACATCCTCCAGACATTATTTAGCTATTTGAAAGGCTCACCACCTTTTTATCACAAAGTTATACCTGCGAAGAAAATTAATTAAGTGTAACCGCGATAGAAAATAAGCAAAAGGTATGCCGTGAAGTTGTGCCGGAGTTCTGATAAAAAAAATAAATATCGTTGTAGACAAAATCTGCTCGTGTCAAACGAAGATTCTTATTCAAAAAATTCCACGCCAAATATTAATCGTTTTTAATAAAAGCGCAATGAATAACTACAGTAGTAAAATTAATAAACGGCTAAATTATTTATAATATTAAGTTTCTACTAAAACATTAGCCTATGAAATGCTGCATGAAATTATTTATTGTTCTTTTCCAGTCAAGCCTAATGTTATAAAAGTGTAGATTATAATAAAAAATCGACAATTCGCTACAGAAATAATTTATTGTCGAAATTAAAAGACCAGAATTAACGAGCTCCAATATAATTGAATTTGTAGTTGGTTACGAGATACTTCAAATTGACACTTCAAAAATCCAAGCGATCGTATCTACTTTCTTGGCTGTCGCTCGTGAACTCTATTGGCATTTCTAATTTAGCGACTCTATTTATTTTGTCCCGGAGATTGTGGTGAATTAATTCCTTGCCCCAAGGGTTTAGTCTCCTTCCCCGTTGCTCCGATAAGTTAGATGGCCTCGTCTGGTTAATTAATTCGTGGAAGCTCTCTGCATATGGTTCTGTTTGTCTTGAAGTGGCCAACACATGGATGACTTTTAGAGTCCCCTGTCCGTACTCTTGTAGTCTCTTAAAAGACTTATGCTCGACGAAATCGTTGAAATAAAAGGCAAAACTACGTGCTATGCCCATATGTTTCCTCATCCAATCCTCCACGAAACCACTGCTAATACCTTAAAAAAAGAGATAGTGAAAGATAATAAAAATCTCTAAACAAAATGAAGCTAAGTGCATCGAAATATCGAACGAAATTTTTCTATTTTTGACCACACAGGAGTTCATAGTTTGAATTATGTTAAGTATAAACAATATTGGCAAAGTCGGGCTTTGCATATTACTTCCTTATTTTGCAACTTCCATTCGAACTTACCTCTACGAGGAAATATAGTAACCAAATTTAGCTTCCTCCTAAAGGAAGCTTGGAGGAAGGTGCAAAATGAGGAAGCAATGGGTAATGCTCGACTGTACAACCTTTTTCCTATAATTATAATTAAAAATTATATAATATTTGAATCGCTTTACCGATCTTCATCAAATTTAATTTCGACTACAACTGGACATGAGTTTGTCCTTTTAGAAAATTCGTGCTGAGTTAGTCAAAATTGACATCAATTAGAGTGACAGCATTCATTTTTCGAAAATTCATAATTCTATAAAATCCGAACCGCTTTAGAGATTTATCTCAAATTCAGTACCGACCGTCTTTTTAAATGATTTCATTCGTTAAGAACTATTTAGCTCAACAGCTAAAAGAAACTGCGACAGTTAGAGAGCGTTTACAATTTTTCGAAAACTTCAGTCTTATAAAATCTGACAAGGTGGTACATTTTTTTGTACATTTTTGCAAACAAAGGAGCGTTGATGATCAAATTTCAGATTTTCGACATGCGTCTAATATTTTTTAAACAAACGTTGAAACCATGAACCATTTAATGAGCAGAAAAGGAAATTACGTTCATTACTTTGGAGTTATTATTTAAGGAAACCCAAAAGCTAGGAAAATAAATGAAAATAAAGCAATCCGGATTCACCGCGTTATTTAAAACCATCTTATAAAGTAGGTGTTGCAAATTTTCCAGAAGAACCTCCGCTTTTTTAAGACACTATATTTTGCTCCATTTTATTAATTTTCCAAAAAACCCATTATGCTTTTTGAGGACAATTTTGACTGGAAAAGTGCACTAAAGATGTTTTTCATCAAAAACCTAAAAATTCTACACTATTACCAAAAATACTGCCACTGTTTCCATAGCTAAAAAGATTTTTCGTCCCTCCATGAGATTGATCAAATACGTCTAGTGCTTCTGAGCAAAGAAGATCCTGGAGTACCGAGTAAGTTCCATGAGACGAAGTAGAAGTAGAAGCAAAGGGGTATACAAGGGCCTAGTAAAACAATCATAAAAAAAAATTTCACACATCCTCCAGTTTGTTAGACGTATGAACTAAATTACGTTTATTCCTTCTTTCACTGCCACGAATACTTTGCAGTCATCAGTGCGATGTATAATAAAGTCTCGCAACGTCCTGCTCTCGACTTCTGAAAACGGATATTCCCCGGGATAATGGTAACAATTAAGCTTCGCCATCCCATCGCGACCTCGGGTTAAAAATATACAGCATCATCCAGAGAAAGCTCTCTTCATTATATACAATATCGATAACCGCAAAGCGGAACTCACAGAAAGCTCTCTGGAACAGGAAGTTTCTATCTAAATTAACACCCGGGCATCCGGCTGTTGGCTTTATGTTCAATTTGTAATATCTTGACTTCTAAAAGAGTAGATAAAACGTTAATTGAATTTCCAATCCTCTGTTTGCAGTTTCTGGTATATCAAGTGAATTCGTCAAGCCTTTCGAGCAATAACAGTAATGGAAACACATCTAACTTCGTTATTCATCGAATTTATGTAGCCATCCGGATTCAACAGTGGAATTATCCACCAATCAAAGCCAGACAATTTTTTCTTTTTGTAACTCGTCACCAGATTAGTTATAACGTTCATCATCACGTGCACCGCAGTCCAATCACTTCCTCCAATCCCTGGATTGAATTATATCTCCGGTTTTATATATCTGAGAGGGTGATTGATCGAGGGATGGAAGGCTCACCTGCCACTAGCAGCACAATTGGTCTTGTGAATTTTCTTCTATTTCGCTCTTGATCTCTATCTTCCTCGTCAGCTTCACTTATCTTGATGTACAGAATTCCCTGCCCGGAGAAAGTTCGGTGTATCGCGTTTCTCTGCAACGCAGTTTTCACATATCCCACTTCTGTGCTTTCAGGATCGTACAATTCCAACAATTCCAGCCTTCTGCGTATCTAGAAATAGAAAAATGAATTAAAGAGGGTCGAGCGCTTGAACTTTCGAATGCAATCGCAGTTGCATGTTAACTCATATTTTAAACTGAAAAAAAAAATCCATCAAAGCGCAATTAAATTATTTTCATACCGCAATACAATAACTTATAATTTACTTAAAATTTGAGTCTTGGAATGTCGAGATCGGAATTTACATATAATTAATACATGATCTTTCCAAGTTTAAAATTCTTTTTTATCGAAAAATATTGATAAACAGTAAAGTTATTATTAGTCCAGTTCACTTCGAATTCGGACACACCATAATTTACAACATTTTCTATCGTATGACCAAATGATTTTTTAATGTGTTTGTCCATTTTTTGTTATAAAATTATTAAAGTAATTTTTTTTGTGGAAGATCGGAGATTTTATTGCTTGTTACCGATTCAACGAACTATGTTCTTCAGTGTACTTTTACCAATACCTACGAAGCATATAGCTACACGAGAAAAAAAGGCGGCAATTGTCGACATTTTGTCAGCAACTATTTATGCTTGCAATTGTTGCCTTTATATTTATTTCACGTTTTTTACAACAAATTTCAACAGACGAATGACAACACAAAGGATCTGTCAGTGAGCAATTAGCACTCTACTCGGTTTTCATTTTCAGTCCTAGCAGATCCGGTCACCGAACAAACCACCGTCGAAATCACCATGGTGGTTTTGTATAAAAAGTTCACTTAGAATTTTGTCGAAACCGCCATTTCGAAATTCGGCTAAATCTCGGAATGGTGGTTTACGTGGTGGTTTTATCAAAATTTTGTCGAAACTACCCCGTAAACCACCACACCGAGATTCGTTTAAATCTCAGAGTGGTGGTTTACGTGGTGGTTTTATCAAAAATGTAAGTGAACATTTTGCACAAAACCGCTATAGTGGAAACGACCGTGATTCTATGGTGGTTTGCGCGATGACCGGGTCTGCTAGGGAAAGCACATCCAAATAGACGTACTGTTCTGTCAAGCTATGCATTAGAATGCAATTGCTATGCAATTTACTTAAATTATTATAATGGTAACTGTTAATAAGTATTCTCTAAATTAAAAGTCAACCCAATATTGAGTCAACTTAATGTTCTGAGGACACCAATAAAGAAAATATTCATTCAAATACAAATTTATTAACTGTTAATAAATCACTATTTGTGTCAATTGAAAGGGTTAAATAAGCGATTTGTTAATTATAACAAAATATTCATTTCGCCATATTTAACATTATGATTTTTTAATAGTTAACAAATCCTAGTACCCACAAGTAAACTCTTTTCTCAGTGTATCCCGAGATAAAATGATAGTCTATTAATAGAATGTCCATCGGGGATTTTTTAACGTCTTTCAAGGATCCCCATTGATTTCAAGCGAAACTTTATGGGAACTTAGTATCCGCGGCTTAAGGGGATGCTGGAATAGATTTTTTTACCGACATTGGTCGGTAAATATGGGCTATTTCTTAGTATACACTATTCATCGTTCTAACGCTACGTATATGCTTTATATTTTACAGGAATATAATGTGATTAGAAACGCTTCGGCATCCGTTCCAATTGCAGTTAGAAACTTGCACGAAACACAAAAAATTACAAATTACTGGACCATCCGAAAACCAATATTCCAACAGATTCCATCGTTCGAGCTGATAAGGTAAACGTCCCAGTGATCGACACGTTAACCAAATTGCCCGACTTTAGAAAAACGTAACTTTCACATTAAGACACAAAAAATGGACATTCTAGGTAATAATGAATCAGAATAGTCGTATGAAAAAATAACATCCTCAAAAATGTTCGTAACTTATCTTATTGTAGATAAAACTTATTCTAAAGCTTCAGAAGTGCAAATGTACCAGTCATCGACATACTAAAGTTATAGTTGGTCCAGTAATCGACCGTTATATGTCCTAGTAATCGACACGTTAAGAAAAATCACAAATTAAGACGCCAATAACTGTCATTGTAGGTTATAAAGAATCAGTATAATCTTGTCAACAAATAGAACGCTTAACTTTTGGTCTACCTGATCTTCTTGTAATAAAAAATTAACATAAAACTTGAGGTGTGCAAATGTCCCAGTCATGGACATACTAAAGTCACGGTTTGCCCAGTAATCGACCCATGAGATGACATGACCCAGTCATGGACATATGCATGGCCCAGTTATCGACATGATTTATTTTGCTGCTTAATTATTTATAGAGAGCCCAATACCCCTGTCCATAACTACTCCTCGTACAGTTCGATCGATGAATGAATTTTTACATTATTTTTTATCATCTAATTCATAAAAACAATACGTGATTACACTAAGCTTCTATTCACAATTTTGTTCTAGTGATCGACAGTAGGTCGATTACCCGGACATTTATGTGTTTTTCTGAACCAGTTATGGACCTCCGCGATTTTTTGCACAAACAACAATTTTACGATAAAATCATATTCATTTAGTAATACCAGATTCTTCATATGTAATATTAAATTAAAGTTACTCAGCCAAAGTCTTCGCGCATCGCAGGATTTAACTAAATGTCACGAGACGCACCTTAACCTCCATATCAAGGATTTCGACGAAATCACGCTCGGCTCGGTCACTGCAAGTTTACGATTTTCTTATTATCACTGTTGTGATTTTACAAGCCTCAAATTTTCATATAATATTGTACATAAATCGGAGGAAGTGTTGTTAATTTATTTAAGCGTCGAAAAGCACTCACAGTCTTATTTATCGCTCTTTTACCACAGACTGGTCGATTTCTGGTACATGGTCGATTACTGGGACATTTACCTTATTTGGTACACGAGTGAAGCATCACGTCTTTGATTGTTGTAATTTTTTACAAATGTACGCAGAAATAAAAAAAAAATCCTTATAGCTTTTCAATTTTCGTAAAAAAAAGGAGGCTCCAAGTTTAGTAAAATTTGGAAAATTTTTCTAAAAAATTCATTGTAAGTGCGGGTATGTTTAACGTTCGTTGATATTGAATTCGGTAAAAATTGGAAAAGTTTTTATGGAGCTTTGACTTTTTTTTCATTCACGTTATCGCATTAAATTTTGCAAATAATTCAGCATACATTTGGTAAAAAATTACAACAAACATAGTTCCAATGACGTACTGACGAAATAATGTAATTTCAGGAAAACGATAGAAACATTGAAAAAAAAACAAAAAAAATCCATCAAAAAGTGGTTTTTTAAATGTTTAAATAAATAAAAAAATTCTAAAATATCTTCATACGTTATGGTGTTTATGGAGTTTTTAATTAGAAAATGAAAAACTCCATAAACAATAAATTATCTCCAAAAATCCACGTTATCGCATTAATTTTTCCAAATAAATTTGCGTACATTTTCGCAGAAATTACATTAATTAAAAAAGGGCTGCTTCTTCACTTGTGTGCTATATTTTAGCTTCTTCAGTGCAACGATTATTATATTATAGGTGACTAAAATTTCGAAGCCCTGCACTCACACTTTTCTCAATGTTTTGGACTATTCTAACTTACATGAAAATGCCAAAAAAAGAGATTTCATGAAAACGAGGTTTCCTCTATGATGAAGCAAAATGCAATAAATTTTAATCGCAAAATGCTTTCTACACCAATAAAAATCACGTTAGTCCCGGGCTCGGTTGGTTATGATAAGGCTGATTATGATAAGCCAAGTAAGTTAAAAGTTTCGTTGAGGTTTCGAGCAAAATTTTGTATAATAAATGACACTAACTTTACCATAATCTAACGTTGTGAAGCGTTCAAAATTCGAGCCTTGATAATTATTAATCCCGATAAAAAGATGTTTTCATGAAACTAAAGCTTCCGCTATAAAGAAGCAAACAAAGCTAAATTTATGTTACGTTAATGTACGTATATCTTCAACCGTTTTACTTCTTTCTCAATTTTTATGCCATGTAGCAAAGTACTCAAATTTTTATCCGATCAAGCTTTTAATTGATGATATATATCTAATGCATCCTTAAATAATAAGTACGCATCTGCCTGACCTAAAACATAAATAAATAAATCAATTACAAAAAATGTAAAAACCTCCTTAAGGTTTACAGATTAAAATATGAATGGAGTCTTACGTCTTGTACAGTGAAGTGTGGATAAAGTTTCTCGTTGAGCACCCTCGACCTTATCGTCTTCTTCATCCTGATAAAAAAATAATAATGAAATCACATATTCGCACAGTTATTTAATTAAGACACTTTTATGAAAACAGAATGCTGAATGATTTGAATTGCCCGGTTAAATGTGAAGACAGCTGACGTTCATCGACCCATGACGGTACCATAGAAACGGCTGCCGCTACAGGTCAAACAAACTTCTCATTGTATACGAATTATCCAGTTAGTTGAGTCATTCCATTGCAATGATTACTTTTGAGTCACGGGATGATTGTAATTATTTTGTAATCAGCTAGTAGTTACGGAAACAAATGTACGAGAGGTCCAGTGGCAATAATCGACTATTGTGAATTAATGTAAAATGATTAAGCGATATAACGATCCAACAATGGATAGTAGCGAGGAAGAGGAGACGCACAATATTTCGGCTTTCAGTAAATTTGACGAGAGCATAGAGGTTCGAAATGCCGAGGAAATAAAGAGTCCTGTAAGCAGCAGACCCCCGACCATGAAGAGGAGCTCCAAAAACTCAATGAGCGAAATAGGTGGAGAAAATCTGGCAATTAATTCGCCACGTGGAAAACGAGAATTTGGAAGATATGCTGGAAGCGATAACTCGTTTGAAAAAGTTATGGCTATCGGTAGCGACCCATCGGATAGTGAAGAGACCGACGACGATGATATTCAAGGCACCACCACGAGGAAAAATATCGATCTTTATGATCCTGACAAATTTCAGGATTTGGAAGTTTCTGCTGAGGTCAAAGAACTCTTTCAGAATATCATGAGGTTGGTCATTATAACTACAATTTTAATACTTTTAAGTCGTCGATATAATATATTAAAAAATTAATATACTGTATGGAGTTTTTCTGTGAACTCAGCGAATTCAAATGAATGTAATATACATGTATGTTTTTTAATGTGCAACTTATATATTAAACATATCTTTAACAATGTTGACAATGTAATAGAGGAAGTTATGCTTCGTAAAAAAGAAATTTTCGAAATTTTAATGTCAACATACTCAAAATAGCATAAAATGTTGAGAAATGCAATTTTTAACTGCATGTATTTGTAACGAAAAAGACGTTAGAGGATAACTGCGCAATTTTTGGACGATCGAGCTGAAACTTTGTACGTGAGTAAACATGTACGCGAGTCGAGTTACCACGAAAGTTGTTTGGTATTGAATTTGCCTCGAATTGGTTGAGGGATTCAACAATTATGAATATTTACTTTAAAAATAAATAAAAAATTACATTTTGTACATGATGCCGCTGGCAGCATGAAATGTTGAGCTGTCGAGCTTCAAAAAGATTAAAAAAGATTGACTTCTTTCCGTTCCTGATCCGACTTTTGGTCGGAAAATCCAATTTAAAGAACCTACATTTTTTTTCTTCAAGATATCAAATTGTGGCTTTCACTATCGTTCTCAAGTCGCATATTGTACCTCAGAAAGTACCGTTTATAGGCCTTTTTACGAAGATTTTTGAAAAAGTGACTTTTTTCGTCTGGGATTACAGAATTGATATATTTCACTTCCGGTCGGAAAATCCCACCTCGTTTTATTTTAAATGATATTGTAATGTTAGTATAATTTCTATCCATGCACCACTTCTAATAACAATTCACGAAACTAATAAAATCGCACGAGTTCGTATATGGAAAATGCAAGTTATTTCATCCACGATAATCTGTAAAAGTCACAGTACGCTAACAAAATGGTTATCGCGCGAAGCGCGCTTCCGCTGCTAGTAAACATTTAAAAAATGATGCAAAGTACAACTTTGAACATTGCTTTCTCATTATTTTTTGCTTTTTACAAAGCTTTCTCTGTGAGGAAGCAATGTGCCAATTTTTTTATCCCATGTTTTAAAAAGAATTTAATATACAAATAAGTCGTAAAATTAATTAAAGTAATTATACATCAGACATGACTTTTATGATATGTTTAGTATACCTGTGTATTAGCATTAATCCTTACGAGAAAGTATGTTGGCTAAATTTAGCTTCCTCATAGTGGAATCGTCGAGAAAGGTGAAAAATAAGGGACCAATATAACCTTCTTTAAATAATAAGTTAAAAATTCAAACGCCTCAGTCGTTATTCACAAAAATCGATACCAAATATCCTTGCACGTTATTACGTACGTGTATAAAGTTTCAAGCTATTTTGTCAGCTACGTCAAAAGCAGAAGTAGTTCACACTTTATAAAGTCAAATTGCTATAGAATCCAAACCCATTCACCAAATTTAATATTTAGCGCTGCTAAATTGATTCATCTTTGACGTGTTTCACGAATTAGGGCAAGAATATCAATTTTCCCAAAAATTCAAAATCTTATCGAATCAGAAACTCTTTATAGATTTAGCTCAAATCTGATACCGAGCCTTCATAAACATCACTTTATTTGTAAAAAACTATCTAGCTCGATAGCGAACGATTTTCGGCAACAAGAGCACGCATCAACTTTCTTCAAAAATCAAATAAAAAATTCATATTTTAAAATAATTTTCTTGAAATAAAATTATTTCGACAGAATGTGTTTTTAACCTCAGACATTTTTACGTAGAAATACGTATTTTTCCTTTCTTTCCTTGTAATAATTTTTTTCTTAAAAATGCACGTAAATAATTATTTGAAGATTAGCAAAGTTTTAAATTGAAAAAAAAAAATATAAATCCGAAAAAAATTAGCAATCTCAGAATACTATAGCTACCATATCCTGAAGTTACAATCCGATCGGAGACCGTAAGGTCCACAAGTTTGTCGATTATTTAAAGAATCACCGTCATCCATCCAGACATTTTTTTCTAAATGACTATTATCGACGTTTTAACAATTTTGAGTATCCTTACATGAAAAATAGGAGAGAAAAAAATGTCATTAAATCAAAGCGTCCTCTGTGAAAAAAACAAAATATTATTAAATAACAAATGATTGTTACTTAATAATTACGAAATAATAACTAACAAATAGTTGTTAGTTAATAATTATCAAGCACTAACTAACAAACAGTTGTTACTTCATAATTACGAAATAATAATTAACAAATAGTTAATACTTAATAATTACCAAATACTTATTATTTAGTAATTACTAGACCTAAAGTTATTTCTCTGAGTATAGAAAGTATATTTTTAGAACTTTCATTGCATTTCCAATATTAGATAGCTAAATGATAAGATAATTGAAATTCTAGGTATACTCCACAGAAGATTGAGCCAACATACAAACTGATACCTTTCATACCGGATTTCATACCGGCAGTGGGTGACATAGACGCTTTTATCAAAGTTCCACGACCGGACGGAGTAGCTGATAAGATAGGTCTTGCTGTTTTGGATGAACCATGCGCGAATCAGTCAGATCCGGCGGTTCTCCACCTTCAGCTGCGCAGTCAAAGCAAAAGTGCAGATCCTCGGAAGCACACGTTGATAAAGAGGATCGAGAACGCCGAAAAGCATCCAAAGTCGATAGAAAAGTGGATAGAGGACATGAGCCAGCTGCATAGAAGCAAACATCTTCCCGCTGTGAACCTGACCAAAGCTATGCCCGATATAGACACGTTAATGCAACAATGGCCATCGGAAGTTGAAGATAAATTGAACGAGTCACAATTGGATTTATCTAAACTCGATTGTGATCTCTCTGAGCTCGTTGACATTGTATGTAATCTCGTCGACATTCCCGTTCACGAGGACTCACGCTTAGAATCTTTACACACGCTCTTTACGCTCTTTTTGGAAGTGCGGGAAATGAAGGATCGCAGATTTTAAATTCTCTGAACTTCTGATGGGCGATTTAGGCCCAAAATGTTGTATAAAATTTACCATGTTACCTTGTATTTTTAATCTTTATTAAGTCAGGGTTGTAATCCTCTATTATTTTGTTGGATAATCATTCATCGTAAAATTGTTTTAATAGTTATTATTTTATAACAATTATCTGCAGCTTTTACAAAGCGATGGTTGATCTTTCAAATAATTAACGAGAGAAAAAAATGCATAAGATTTCACAGAAA